>APFE030044780.1:0-55424 GCA_000404065.3 Pinus taeda | reverse complement strand
TCTGTCAATCGTTTAATGTTCTATCTGCACTTTACTTTATGTACATGTGATTGCTAATCTATGGAATATAATAAGAAAAAGAAGTAAATTGTTATAAGCATAGAACATACCATAACTTAACATATCTCCATGAATTACTTTTAGTCCTCCATATGCATTTATGTCAATTTCCTCTTTCGTTCCATGTTGACACATAGTAAATTTGCTAACACTCATGCCCTTACCTTGATAAATGTTAGTTCTCTAATTTGTATGGGTGGTGATGTACAACCTTAGCTATTGATTATTTTTTCTTTCACTATTAAACATGTATTTCTTTAGCTTCATATTCTATTTTTATGTCCTCCTTTTGGTCTTTCTTCTAGTTCATCTATAACCTCTTCTTATGATTCAACCATAGAGTCTTTATCTAATGTGTCATTATGTATAGAAATCGTTTTCTCTTTAGTGATTTCTTCATGTGGACATTTGTGCTCTTCTTGCTTAGTAAGATACATATCCTGCAACATGGTCGTCTTTTCCTTGTACGAAAGTTTCAAAAAAATATTTTTTATATTAATGTTAATTGTACTATCTAAGTTCATTCAAGGATATCTCAAAAAAATATCCACATCATCCATATCTATAGCATAAAATTCTTGGTGCAACACATTTGTTTATAGTAATGTTCAAATATTTATAAATTTGAACATTTTACCCTCAACTTGTGTGCTTTGAATATTATTTGCAAGAACTTCCAATATTTTATCCAAATTAACATTGATGAAATTATGCTTGAAACAAGGCTTGATAGAAACAATAATATTTTCATGTTGAACACATCCTTGAACTTGGTTTATGCATAAAAGAAAAAACATTGGTTCTTTCTTAAACCACTTGTATAAATGTAATTTTTCATATGCTTCATAAAAAAGTGACATCATCTCATAATAGTTCCACCAAATAAAAAATGTGCTCATCTCATAATAGCTCCACCAAATAACAATGTTTTCTTTGAAACCATAGTGTAGATGAGGTTTCCAATTCTCCTTTCATAGTGACTTTACGAAATTTATGAATTCTTCAATATTGTGGCCATCATATTTCTTTGTAAAATCCATCTTACTTGTTATAACCCAAAAATAGAACTAGCATTTCAAAGAGAAACACTTAGTTTTTAATGGAGCTCCCTTATGTATTTAGGGTTTGAAGTTGAAGATGTAAAACAATAATAACTTGTGGTGTACTCCTCAAATTTTCTATTATGCCACCAATTATGAAATGAAATAACTTCTTTCGATCTTTTGACACTAGTTTGACTTAAATATGTGTTATATATCAAAAGATATCCAACTTGCGAAATTTGGTATTTTTCCTAGAGGAATTAAATTCTTAAATTGTCTTCTCCAAATTCTTCACAAATCTACCTAAATGCCACCATTCCCTTTTTTTTATCAACATTTAGTAAAACGAAATCTCTCAATTTGTGCCCAAGGAAAAGCTTTGATACCACTTGTAATAAAACTTCAAAAAATATAGGAGAGAATCTACCATAGCATTTCCAAGATAAACCCGTAACCATCAAATATATCTAAACATTCATTGTGAAAAACACTAAGAATATAGAGAGAAGAACCTTTGACATAGGGTAACACTATCAAATACTCCTTATGGAAGGAATCATTCCACAAGCCATGCTTGCTACAATAAAATACAATCTAGCACACTTCCAATACAATGATAATATGTATTTATGATTTATCCCAATTATCCCAAGGGTCTTATGCAAACTACCCTTATTATCTTCCTTCATTTTAGTTACATAGTGAGCCTATTCCATTATTATGGTCACATTACGTTCATTATCCTCTTGGATACCTCTCTAGGCACCCCATATTATCCTCCTTAGGTACATTACAAATAAACATCTAACTTATGTAATATTAATATATCCCCTCCCATATTGTGTGCCTTCTCTTAACAACTCATACATACATTATAAAGGTATGCCACCCTCCAACCCTCTTACATAAATGACTCTCACACTTAGTGTTCGAATGATTTTTGGGTACATGCACAATCTCGCTTGGTTTTCTCCACCATTGAGCTAGTTCATGGTAGAGATATTATTGTTTCCTCCTGCCTCGAAGCATAATTTCACTTTAGTTTCTTTAGGCATCCCTTCAATAATGGTGGCGTATTGGGGTGATGAGTTGGAAGGTCTTAAAAAATAATTGTCCTCTGGTATGTGGTATCATTTTCGGCGTGGCATCCTTACTCCTATATTTTTTAGCTTTCCTTTCTATTTATGGTAGACATCCTCCTCTATGTAGAGGCCTCTCCTGAGATTATTCTAGTGAGAACCTTTTAAGTCACTCTCCCTCATTAGCAGTCTCAACTTTCTATAAACTTTGAGCTACCTTCCCAATCCTTCATAGGTGCTCCCTATTACTTCTCCCTTTTGAACTATTTGTTGTATTTCCAAGGGTGGAACTTTGTGTCTCCCCTTATTACTCCAACGCTTATTCTAGTCTCTCGAATCTCATGTGCTCTAGTCTTCCTCCCTTAGTCACCCATGTTGAAATAAAATCCCTCCGCAGGGGTCATTGCTGTGGCCATAGGAAAAAACCTTGCACAAGAGCTCAATTGAGAACTAAAAGGTTGACAACATCTTTGGGAAAATATTGCACCTTCAATTCATTGAAAAATCATTAATATTGAGTAACAGGCTCAAGTAGAGAAGTGTTTACTTTCTAATTCAAAGGTGGAGGAAAGTGTGGGACATTGGATCCTTGATAAAAGGAATACCCACACCAAGAAAACTAGATACTTCCAAACAACAAACTTGTACCGGAAAACCAAACAATCGGAGGGGCAATGTTAATGGAATGATCTAAAGCTCAATAAGAAATATTTGTTAGCATTAACAAAGCATAGCTTCAACTGAAGAATTTGGACACTAAAGTCTCTCTAATGGTGAAGAAATCAATTGATATGGAGTTCTCCAATTCACATGAGGACATAGAGGCTCCTGGCCCCATTCATGTGACCTCTCCTACTATCTAAATTTTAATATTGTTAGGTTTTTGTTTTTTTGATGTGCAGTAAAATTGCCACCTAAGATAACTATAGGATCTAAATTTCATAGACAGTCTTTAGACTTCATCAAAATTTTAAGTTTATATAATGGTGCCGTCAATTTTGGACTAATTTTAGAGCCTAAAGCAACATACCTATGTTATTGGTATGGTTTCCCAATGATAGGCTAGCAACTACAAGTTAGACATTGCATCTTTTTCCTCACAATAATAAAATATTTGACTAGCTTAACCAAAAATAATAACAATAATACATTGTGAATAAGATTATGAAAAGAATTTTCCAATAGAAAAAAAGATAAGGTAAGGAGAAAAAGGAATTATAAATGTATATTCTAATTAATTTGATATAGATAAATCATCCAAAATTTAACCCACGAACAACATTTATTTATTTATTTTTGTTTATTTATTTAGTATTAAAAATAATACTTAAAAATTTGATTATTTTTAAAATAACGTTAAATTTGAAATCTTGATACATATCCTTAAACATTTTTAATGTTGAAATTGTATTTTTAAAGTGTTTTTTTTTAATTTCTCTATTTTATTATTATTTATTTTTTTAATATTTAATTATAAAAAAATTATTACTAGTTAACTTTTTTTTAAATCATAATTGTTATTTTGTATAATTTCTAACTTTTATATAATTTGAATAACAATTTTAAAATTGTTATTTTATGTGTATTTGTCTTTTTTTGTTTATCTCTTTTTTTTGGGTCGTGTTTCTCTCATTTTTTTTAATTCTTTTCCCACCAAGTTTTAAAAACGTTATTGATACCAACCAATATTTTCATGCCTAGTTCCATCAGCATCCAATCCAAAAGTCCACTATCCTAAAAATTATGATTATTCGGGTCATCCAAATTTTGGATCTTTGAGAAGGAAAAATCCATATTAAAGGAGCCCTCATGGAAAATGGTTATTCAATTTCTCAAATCAACAAATCCTTTTGTTGGGCACTTAAATCTAAATTGAAAAATTCTCCCGCATCTAGCTTTTATTTTGTCTCTACATCCATAGCATTACCAATCACATTTTTTAAATTTTGGCTAGAAAGTATCTCAAAAATATTTTTAAGCCCTTTGAGACTTCTACGTAATTATTTAGAACTATTAAGAATAAATCTGACCCTAAACTTGGCATAAGTGTTTATAAAATTCTTTATTGCTGTGGAAAATCATAAATACATCAAATTAATAAACCTTTTCAAACTCATCTCAAAACACATAGCTCACACAAGCCACAATTAAATCTCTAAATTAATTATCATTAAATACTAATTTAAATCTAAATATCTCATTCAGTTTCACTAAACTAAAATTCTAACCTTAACATTTTATTATTACTCTTGTATCGCTAAAAAAAACATTATAAATAAAAAAACACGTCAATAATTTTAATCATGAAAATGGTGACAAACTCTAAATACTACATCACCCTCTTCATTAACCCTCTTTCATTATCTCAATCTTTAAACACACTCTTTTATTAATGTTTTATTCATTATGCTTTTTCCATCCTCATTCTTTTTATTTGCTTCTCTTTCTTTATAAATTTGTAGGGTTTCATTATTAAAAAAAAAAAAAATTGTGAGTAAAATTCTTTATTGTTTTTCATTTAAAACAAAATTAATATTTTTTTTTACATTTTTATAACATCATAAATTATTGTTCTTTTATTATTGCTATTTTTCATTTTTCACATTTTTATAATATTATAAATTTATCATTATTATTATTCTCTTTCTTAAGATTTTTATTATTTTAATATACATTAAACATTTTTTGGTCTGGCATTTTAATTTTACGTCGTATCCATTATTATATAGTTGTATATTTTTTCAATATTTCAATTTTATTTATTTTAATTCCATTCTCACATTTAGGGGTGGAAAAAGTAGGAGGGTTTTCTATAGCCCCAAAGGAAACCTTGTTAAGAATTACGCATGGGACTCAAATCAATGGCAAACAATCAAGCAGAAATGCACAATTTGTTACAAGGTTTGATAGTGGTAAGAACTTCACAAGTGTCCAACAATAGAATTTTGGGAGACTCACTATTATTGTTCAGTGCTAATGCAAAGGAACATCACCCTAGGATAAGCATATGGGGAACCTATTGGTGCAAATAAGGATGACCCTTCAAGACATTCCACAAAAAAGGTATTTCATATCTTTAGAAGTCAAAATGAAGAGGCGCATAAATGTGGAAATCAAGCATGTCAGCTTCAAATAGGGCATTTAGAATAGTAAATTGCAACTCGTGGTGGTGACCTCTCTCATAACTCAAAAGGCCAAGTTTATTTCTAAGGAAGGAAGTTTGATTTCCCTTACTCAAGAATTAATACATGAATCAACCAACTAATGAGCATCGGCTCCATTTAAAAAATTGGAAAGGAGGCTCGCCATATGTCATGGCAACCCAATTAAGTTTGGTGCATGCAAAAGGCAGACGATAACATCTTCTTCATAAGAAGGATGTCGCCCAAAGGACGTAGTACATATATGCCATTGTACCAACACATTCGGCGATGAATGCACTAGGAAGAGAAGCACTTATGAATAACTTTGTCATAATGACATTGGACTCATGTGGGATCTAGGAGATGAAATATGAATTGAAGTGGACACAGAATAATAGAATGTTGTGGGTTACCATTTCGAGTTGCACTCTAGCAATAGAAAAATAGGGGAAATTCAGAAGAAGTTAGCAAGTCTTATGGAATAGAAACTTGTTTGGTTTGTCGTCTTCCCCTATTTAGATAGTTGGCTTCTAGATTGATCCCAATTATTCTCTGTTGTTTGGAATATCTTGCATGAATGATTGGGATACTTCCTTAGCTACTACTGAGATCATTTTTTGGACATAGTGGGTGGGCGAAATGCCCTAGGATTATGGCCTGCTAGCGATCAAATTGCATAGCTCTGCATTCCTAGCATGGAATAGGCTCATGAAGGGTCATTTTGGTTTTGATTATATCGCAAGAACAATTTTCTGGTATCTATATAGAACTTTGCATTGGCCAAAGCGACCAAGAAATTTAGGGAAACATAGTGTAGAGCGCAACTAGGCATATTTGACTTCCTTTGGGTCACAAGTCAATTTATGGGTCTTTTTTGTGCCCTGGATTGGTTTTCGGGGAGTTAGTTCGTGGGACTTAGAACCTGATCTGATTTGAGGCGTTGAACTATTGAGAGGTCATAGAATTGCTTCTGCTTGGGATAATTGGAGACTATGGGAGGAGAAGGAGCTCAATGACTTTGGGCTTGATGATTGTATGCACCAAATATCACCGTGGGAGGCACGTAACTACATTGGAAGAGACCTATGGATGATTATGAGCTACATTGAGGAAGGCTAATGCTTCCTCTAAATCAAACATATTAAGATGTGGCGAGGTACAGAGAAAGCTTTAGGTGACAACAATTGCAAAAGAAAAACTAGTTGTAGATGCAAGGAATGGGTCACTCAATTGGTGGAGAAAATGGATGCCCTCCAACTCGATATGATGGTGTTGAATATGAAACGGTAGGGGTAGATGGAAACTAGCGTGAATGTGTAAGAGGATATATAAATTCTAAAAAATAAGTTAGCCAGGAAAATGTATGAGTTAGAAGCACTTTGCAATCAGATTGTAGACTTACAAGAACAAGTTCAACTTTGCTATGCCAATCTAAGTGAATCCAATATTTGAAGTTGGAAAGTAGTAAAGTGTCCAGACCTTAACAGTCCACTAGAGGAGGGGGATGACTTCAAATGATATGTATATGTATATGTATATGTATATGTATATGTATATATATAGCTACAAATTTTGTCTTTTATTAGGAAGTTACTATCGGATTTATGGATATAGGAACGCAATGAATATTGTGAAAAAATATGGTCATTCAAAAGTTTTAGCAATATCTAGCAAGTATAAGAATAAGAGGAAGGATGAGAAACAGGCAATGCATTTCATGAGTACATGTTGTCAACAGGCATAAATTTAATGCAATTCAAATACTTCATGTTTAAAAATAAATAAACAAATATGTTCTCACATAGATTTTATATATAAATTGAAACAAAATAACTTAATATAATTATTTTTTATTTTTAATATATTTTTTAATAGAAGAGCTTTAGTAGTTAGAGTTGGTTTTGATTGCGAGAGAGGAGGGTGAATATGGAGAGTGATGGCATATAGGTTTCTTGTGTATTCTTTTATACTCTTCTTGTCATTGTTGCGAGCTAGGATTTGTCGAGCCTCTCTATGTTTGGGACATTGAGTAGCCACAAGAACTCCAACACCCCATTGTGGGTGGTTTTTTGTTAAGTTGGGATTCAGCTCTAACAATCAGTGTTTGCATGCGCGGTGTTTTCCCTCTCCCCATAGAAGATGTTGGAAGATAAGGGCGAGATGAATTAAGAGGGAGTTTCAGCGCAATAAAAATTTTTGGTGTAATGTTTCTACCATGGATTCCTACAGGCCACATAGATACCTCCAAGAGCATCGATGGTGGTGTTAAAGGAGTTCCCTTTCTTTTTCCTGGAGTGGGTGACAATTGTAAGTCTGGCTCCACATCTTTTATCCTCCCATATTTTATCTCAATTTTCTTTTATAGTTCAAACCCATGGAAAATATTTGAGATTTTGGCACAAGGGGCTTTCAATTTTGTATGGGCAATGGGGTTGTGTCTCCCCTGTCCCATGTTTTCTTTTACAAGCCCTCAATTACTTGTGACAAAATAGTTAAAGGATGAGATTCCCTCTCTCGAAGCAGAGTAGGAGGAGGACACAAAATTTCATATTTTTATAAGGAACATGGGGGGTGAATCCATCATCATTTGGGGAAAATACGTAGATTCGGCCTTATCCACTAAAAATACAACTACAGAAAAAATGGGTTATTCCCAAAACTTCGATCGCCTACAATACGAAGGGAAAATCCTCAATGACTTCTCTATGCTCAAGGAAATCAATATAACAAGGAACTCAACTATTATATTGAACTCCAGATTGTGTGGGGGTGCTCTAGGTGCAAGATCAAAAATGGCACAGTTGTCTCATTTAAAGATGCAGTCTAAGGGGGGGTTTTGGGAATTGCAACACAAGGGAAGACCTCCACTTTGGCAGAACAAAATCAAAATATTCCAAGCCCATGTATTGTAGAACAAATGGAGAAAGTTCCAACATTGGATGTGAATCTCCCTAAGATATCATCCCTTTTCTGTATTCTTCAATCTAAAGTAGTCATTTGCAAATTTAATGGATTCTAGCCAAAACTTGAAGCTTCAATTAAGTGGATTTTCTCATTATGGACTCCAAATGGTGACATATATTTCTGCTCAAAGGGTGTTTTTATTATCCAATTCAAAACAAAGAAGTACATGGATTATGCTCTAAATGAAGGGCCTTGGTTCTCAGGTAGAGTCGAGCTATTCATCACCCCATGGTTTCTTGAGTTTGATTCCAACACTATGGTGGTCTCTATTGATTTTCTAAGTGCAAGAGAGATTAGCACAATATTTCTGAAATTTTGATAATTACTTTCAATGTTTATCTTCTTTCAATTGTTTCAATATGTCTTTAAGCAATTATACCTCAAAAATTCAACCATGCATAGAATAGTAGAGATCACAATGCACAATGAGAACACAAGTTTTACCGTGGAAAACTCACAAGGGGGAAAACCCAACAACCCTATCAATAGAGAAATTTTGTTCAACAAGAGACACACTTATACCTTCTAGTCATTAACTAGGCCACACCTAGTCGAACCCTCCAAGTCAAGCCTCCCCACTGTTGGAATCACGATTGTCATTAGACCAAAAACCGCAAGTTGTAACAACCCCGGTGAAAATTCCATGTAATAAAAGTTAATAAAGGCAAAATAATAACCACGGTTGATGGGACACTTATTCCAAGTTGAATGTTGGGCAAGACATCCTAGTGTGGGTGTTCATTGGTTTATTAATGGCTACGGAAATTGGAAAAGGCAATGGCTAAGGCTTTATAAAGGCAAAAAAGCATTTTTGGCACATTTATTTATGAAAATGATGGAAATTAGGAGAAAAGGAAGGGGAGAGGTCACAGGTTGCAATGGAGGAGGAAATTGAAGGAAAATAATGGAAAATGAAGAAAATAGAAGCCTAATTGATAAAAAGGCTTATGAGGATCAATTTGTAACCCTTTTGGCAGTTCAATTTTGGAGCTCTCTCACTCTTGGACACTTAGATTTTTCTTGGAGCACTCTTGGAGAGTGTGTCACACTTGGAGTTTTGGAGCAAGAAAGCAAAGGAAGGGCAGGAAAGTGCAAGAGGACATTAGGATTAGCAGCTACAACAGCTTTTGCTCGCAAGTACCAAGTTGCATGTATGTTTTCCTCACTGGTTTTGGCATGCATGGCATATTTATGTGATTTATTGGTCATGATTTTTCATTGACATGGAGGATTGCCTGGATTGACAGTGGATTTGCCTAACTTTTCCATTTCCTAGATAGCCACGATGATTGTGGATTTATTTATTTATTTTGTTTTAGTTGGTTCTCATGTTTCCTTTAGCTTGGGTTGAGTTACTAGTTCCTGGAAGCGTTGGTTGGACAAACGCTCTTGAAGCCCTATAACAACTTGGGTTGAGTTACTAGTCTTAGAAGCCTTGGTTGGACAAACGCTTTCGAAGCCCTAGGTGGGTGGAGTTACTAGTCATGGAAGCCCTAGTTGGACAAACGCTCTGGAAGCCTGGAATAAATTGTGGGTTGAGTTACTAGTCCTGGAAGCCTTGGTTGGAACAACACTCTGGAGCCCTGGAAGGCTTGGGTAGAGACCAATCCTATGATGGTTTTGTGATGTTCGGCTGTGAGTTGGAATCATTGTTTGATGGGTTGAGGCGGATGGTCTTTGGAAGCCCTAGATGGTTTTGGATTGATGTCTTCTATGAGATCCCACATTCATGCTTGGAATATGGCATGGGGGTGAATGGTTGAAGAGAGAATTGGCTCAGCCATTCTACGATCAGGTGGAACGTGGTAGTCCCATCCCGGGTTTGGATTTTACATCATCAATATGAAGTTATTTCATTTCTATGAGTATTATACTAGTTTATATGTGGATCATATGGTTGTGATTTACTTGATATTTTTGTTCCTATTATGTTGGTTATGTATACATTTTATGATAGTAGCTATATATGGATCTCATCATGTTTTTACCTGTAAATGGATGAACAATGTATCTATGACCTAATGGATGAAGCTGTAGCGAATGTGTTGAGGCATTAATGTCTCTTAGTGATTCTCAAACGAGTATGAGGCCCCTATGCTTAGAATTGTTGTTTACACGTAGATTACATATTTTTTATATGTTTGAAAAAATGTATGTCATGGCTCGTAGGGTTCCAATCAAAGGGGTTATTCAAGTATTTGCATTTGCATCATTGTTTTGTTGTTATCTTTCTGTTCTGAAGGTGCCATTCAATTATGGGCAGTGACCTGGGCTCTGGGCCTGGAAAAGTGGCTCAAATCCCAAGGATGCTAGCACAACACTGAGAAAAATAGTCCTTGGACGTTGGCATGCCTTGTCATGAGAGCATCCAGAGCCTCCTAGACATTATCAGGCCCATAACATGGGAGCATCCAGAAGTCAAGAGGTCTAAAACCTCAATGGGACCCAATAAGTTGGTTAACAAAAGCATTGGGATGGTTTTCAGGGGTCTTGTACCTAATTTGGAAGGTATGTATGATGTGTTTATGTCGATTCCATTTCCTTAAGCTCACCTAGGAGGTTGAATCCAGTCATAGTAGCATCTCGTCACATGTTTACCCTGGTTAGTCGATTACTTGGGTAGATGTGGGAGGAGGGTGTTACAAAGTAGTATCAGAGCATGGTTCACCCCTCAAACTAGATGGGTTGTGTGTTTTTCATGCATTCATGTTGGTTGCATACGTGTTTCTTATGTCGTAAGACCATGTGCTTGTTGCATTTGTATGGTATGGGTCATGGTTGTAATGATATCGTCATGGGAAGTTGATGGTGGTGTTGTGGTGTTGTGGAGTGTGTCGTCATGTGTATGGTTGAGTATGTCTTGCTTATGTACGTTAATGTTCACATGAGATCAAGTATACAGAGATGTGGTGGTTGTTGTCATGCATGAGGTCGTGGTATGCGTAGTTGATATGGTCTTGCATTGATGACTGGACTCTAGCTAGAATGATGGGTACATGGTCATATGCTTATGTGTTATGCTTCTATATGATGCCATGAGTACGTTATACATGTATCACGTTGATTTTTTCATCTTGTAGACAAGGTATCCTCCCCGAACTATACTAAGTTACATTGGTTTATTGTGATTTGGTTTAGCTGACATGATATACCTTGTAGGAAGAATATCAAAATGGCTAGCAAGATGGTAGACTACAAAGACTCTCCCTATGGATCAGATGAACTGCATGATGTTGGGAATTGTTCGGATTTGGCAGATACACTGAGAAGCTTAAAGGAAGAAATAAGGAATTGTAAGGTAGACAATGACAGTATCATACAAGCACGGGAGAAACTAGCAAAGGTAAATGCAGTAATATTTCAGAGTTTGTCATAATTGCAGTGACAAGGACCACTTCAGATCAGCCATGAGCAGGAGGAAAAAACTAATGGGGCATATGGAAGTAGGTCGCATGGTGGTCACAAGTTAGATAGATATGACACAGTTAGAGATGGAAAATTGTTTGACACTCTAGATAGAAGAGGTGATAGACATAGGTACCATTCTAGTTCTGGTTCTGACAAAAATGATGATCGATGTCGTTATCATCCTTACAAGAGCAGCGATAGGGGGCATTTTCCAGATGAGTTTAAGCGAGAAAAGCCACCTACATTTGATGGATATATAAAGAAATCGTAGGATGTAGAGGCATGGTCGCTTAGCATAAGGAAGTTCTTCATGTTGCATGATTACTCAGACAACATGAAACCAAAATAGCTACATTCAGTCTTAGAGGTAAAGCAGACATTTGGTCAGAAGATGTGAAGAATGCCAGAGGTATACATGAGGAGAACTTGACTTGGAATGAGTTTGAGCGCTTATTCAAGAAGAAGTACCTATTGGAGAGATACTTTGATGACAAGGCAAAGGAATTCTATGAGCTAAAGATGGGATCTATGACAAATGAGTACACTAGCAAGTTCTTGGAGCTACTAAGGTATGTGCCTTACCTCAAGGAGGAGGAGACCAAGATTCAGAGATTCACTAGTGGGTTACCAATGGCATTCAAAGAAAGAATTAAGTTCGATGAGCCTAGATCATTCAAGGAGGCCATCTGAAAGCTAAATCATTGTTATGAATAATTGAAAAGCATGTCTGAGACTAAGCTAGACTAGAAAGGTAATGCAAAGAACAAAGGAAAATGGGACATGAAGCGATTAAGACCTCAGGATTTAGGTAATAAAGAGAATGTGGAGCCACCTAGGAAGTTCAATGCATTTGACAAAGGACAGGGACATCAATCGGAGGAGCAGAATAAGGATGCAGGTTGGAAGCCTATAAAGTGTTGGACTTGTGGCAAAGATCATCATAGGAGAGATTGTCCACAGAATCAAGGTGGTAGGCCTGAGATATATAGTGCGCAGCAGGCACAGATTGTTGGGGATATCATTCAGAGCATTCCTCGTGTAGATGCAGCATTGGATAAAAAACAGGCATACCATCAAGCATCTATTATTGAGATTGACAGTAAGCTTTGTGATCAAGTTATTTCTATTTTGATTGACCCTAGATCTAATTATAGCTATGTTAATCCCGACTCGGTGGATAAGTGTGGTTCGAGTAAGGAATTGCATGCAGAATCTTGGTTAGTGTAGTTGGATACAGGTACAAAGAAGCAAGTTCATCATTGGGTAAGAGCTTATGCATTTGATTTGAATGGTATGCCTATCGCAACACATTTGAATGTATTAGCGTTGGGATCATATAGTATGTTGTTTGGCATGGATTCGTTGTACTTTCATAGAACCAAGGTGGAACATTATGACAAGGCCATTGAGTGCTTGGATGACAATGGGGAACCAAGAGTATAACAGCGAAAGAAGAAAGCCACATCAGTTAGGATGGTGACAGTTATGCAGGCAAAGAGTAGTCGTAGGAAAGGGTGTGTGTTATTCGCAGTGCACATTTCTAGTGACAAAGGTAAGGAGGTTGAGGATGCAGACGTTTTGAGCAGGTACCTAGTTCTACAGAAGTTCTAAGATGTATTTCATAAGGATATTTTAGAGTTGCCACCTCACAGGGAGGTAGAATTTTCTATTGAGTTGGTGCTAGGGGCAACTCTGGCATCAAAGGCACCCTATAGGATGAGTACACCTAAGTTGGTAGAGTTGAAGTTGCAATTGAAGGAAATGTTGGATAAGGGATACATCAGGCCAAGTGTATCACCATTGGGCACACCGCCACTATTTGTGAAGAAGAAGGATGGCACTCTCAGATTATCCATTGACTACAGGTAGTTGAACAAAGTGACCATCAAGAATAGGTATCCGTTACCAAGGATCGATGACTTGTTCGATCAGTTGAAGGGACTAGCAGTGTTCTCGAAGATTGATCTGAGATCCGAATACCACTAGGTGCACATCAAAGAGGAGGACATTTACAAGACAGCTTTTCGAACCAGGTATGGGCATTATGAGTTTGTTGTAGTTCCATTCAGTTTGACTAATGCTCCAGCTACATTTATGAGCTTGATGAATAGTGTGTTGTGTCCATATTTGGATAAGTTTGTTATTGTGTTCATGGATGATATATTGGTATATTCTAAAAAAGAGGAAGAGAATGTCGAGCATTTAGTAGCAGTGTTGAGGTTGTTGAGAGAGCATTAGTTGTATGCTAAGCTCAGCAAGTTCAATTTCTTCTAGACATAGGTACATTACTTGGGACATGTTGTTTCCAAGGAGGGCATTGCAGCAGATCTAGAAAAGATAAGGGCTATCATGGAGTGGGTAGCTCCTAGAAATGTAGATGAGGTGAGATCCTTCATGGGGTTGGCAAGCTATTACAGGAATTTCATCAAGAACTTCTCGCAAATTGCTTATCCTATCACATCATTGCAGAGCAAAGGTAAGAAGTTTGAATGGATAAAGTAGTGTGAGGCTAGTTTTGAGCAACTCAAGCAATTGTTGACACATGAACCAGTGTTAAAGATTGTAGATTCGAACAAAGAGTTTGTAGTATGCACAGATGCTTGCAAGAAATGATTTGGTGGATTCCTTATTCAGGATGGACAGGTGGTATGCTATGAGTCACGAAAATTGAATGAGCACGAGCATAACTAACCCACGCATGACCTTGAGTTGGCAGTGATTATACATGCATTGAATATGTGGAGGCACTATCTTCTGGACAAGAGGTTTGTTGATGAGTGATCACAGTGGGTTGCGGTATCTATTTGACCAACCGAACCTAAATGGTAGGCAAGCTCGGTGGTTGGCCACGATTAGTGAGTTCAATTTTGAGATCAAGTATATCAAAGGCAAAGAGAACAGGGTGACAGATGCTCTTAGAAGGCGGATATAGGTAAATCACTTAGCAACTATGAGCTCCTATGGGAAACACTTACAAGATAGGTTCTTGCAAACAAGTCAGCAAGATTTCAAGTATATGGAGATTATGCACAAGTTGTAGCAGAGTACAAGTACAGGTACAGGTAGTAGTCAAGGTACATGTACAGATGGTGGTATAGGTATAGGTACAAATGTAGGTACAAAGGATGTGGACTATTTCCGTATAGCAGATGGATTGGTTAGATCCAAATAAAGGATATATGTGCCAGACAGTAGTGAGCTCAAGAAGTGATCTTGAGGGATTTTCCTGCGAAACCATACTCAGGACACCCAAGCTATCAGAAGACTTTGACTGCAGTGAATAAATTTTATTATTGGTCGAATTTGAAGAAGGATGTGTTGAGAAATCTAAGGCATTAATGATTAGGATATTTCTCTTCTTGTTAATTGCTTGTGATATGCTTTTACTTCTTGTATTATGATCTTTTCTTTGTTCTATTATCAATGTGTTCTTTTCATCAAGACAGTTACCAAATAAACAATAGAAGACAAGGGACACGGTATGTAGGCTTGTCAGCTAAGGCCAAAACCTCTCACTCTTTGATAACAAAACCCAATCAGAAAATTCTTCTTACAGATCTTCAATTGACGAATACCAAGACCATGACAAAGACCCTTGACTCTAGAATCCTCCAAGGCCATTGTCACTAACTTTGATGTTCCGCATCTTCTCTTTCTCAACTTCCTTATTCTCTTGAACTACTCTTCTTGGCTTCCTCTAGAGAATCTCGGTCTTTTATCCTTCCACACTGCCCTTCTCAGCTTCCTCTAGAGAATCTCGGTCTCTACTGCTCTTCTTGGCTTACCTAGGGAAACTTGGTTTCCTAGGTTAGCCCTATATCAAAAACCCTAGAATAGTGTTTCTCTTTGGTTTCCTTATTGCGAGATCTATGCCCAAACAAGGTTTCTTTAATGTAGCAACAAGTTCTACTTTGATCTTCTCTCGATACCTTCAGTCCTTCTTTCGCACATGGGAGAGTATATGACCAAGACAGAAACCCTAGAAGAATACTTCCTTCGCTATCCCCTCTTCACACTTCTTCTTTTAGTCCTTTCTTCGCACTACTTCTTGTAGGCTCTTCTTTGCACCTCTCTTCACTGAATTGCTTTCCTCTAAGTGAGGTCAAGTGTGGCTATATATACACATTTTCCCATGTCCTTTAGGTCGACATGATCACTTTAGGGAGATTCGACATGATCTTCTAGATTGCTCCATTCGTTGTAGGTCGACTTGAAGAGGGCTAGTGACAAGGTCTCAGAGGAATACTTTACATAGACAAGTGTGACTCTTTACAATGTGTAACATGACTTCATTACATGACAATGACTCTTTTATTCTTTTATGACTAGATGAAAAAATTCCTAAAGGCTTTCAATGGGAGCCTTGACTCAAAAATAAAATCTCTTGCTCATGAAACCCACGATGCAAGCATTACAATATTTTATTTTTCTTCTTTACATCTCTTTACATAAAATCACAATTACATGTTACACTTTTCAACACTCCCTCTTAACTAGGGTGGTATTCATAATGGTCCTTGGTCATTCTCAATCTGAAGAATTTCTCATAAGAAGAATCAAATTGGTAACCCATTTGTTTAACACCATATCAACCAGCATTGTCACATTGCAAGGCATTGGCTAATAGCATTATCTCTCCACAAGATCTGAGCTCAATGCTGGCGAGACCAATGATTTATAGACACTCTCATCATTGTCTCTCTCAAAACATACCCCACCCAGGTTCTCAAGGTGTGTTCCATTAGGACTATTCTTATTTTGGATTCCCAGTCCTTAAAGAATATCGGTCCTTCACAATCACTCATCTTGGATGCACTATCTCATCCTCAAAGAGTATCGGATTCCAAATGATTACCAAATCCTCTCATTTTATCTTCCCAAGTGAAGATTAGAATGATGTGTCTATCTCTCCCTCTCAATTAGGGAGGACATATCTATTCTATTAAAGGAATTTACTCATTCCTACACAAGGAATTTGTAGGGACCAACCCTATACTAAAAAAAATTTGACAAATACTAAAAATACAACCATAAAAATAACATTGGGAACTCAAAAAATCATTAAGAAATATATAAAACTTTCTTGAAATTCTCTTTATTGAACATATCATCTAATTTACATGTTCTTAACTAAAACCATAATGAAGTCATACAAAATAATACTATAACAACAGATACCATTCACCAAGAGACGAGATTCAAACTTGACTTGTCGTTATTTTCCTTCCTTCGTTGTTGGTCGCCTCCAAGTGTGAATGTCGATGTGCTTAATCCGAATGCAATGACCCACTAGTTGACCTCCCAGTCTACTCCTTGGGTACTCTCCTTCGCCACGGACCCTCGAGCTGCAATGGGGTTGTACAATGGAAGAATGTATTAGCTGATAGAGGGGAGCACACCTTGGCTCAAGAGTCCCCTCTCTAAAGTTCTCTACCTCGCCAAACTCACTATAGCTCGTAGTCACTACTCTGACATGTCTCATCCATCCAAAAATAGGGTAATCAAAAGTCCCTTCTGCCATGGCTTGTCCCTTCTTTTATAGGAATCCTCATAGGTGACACTTGGCATTTCATGCATAATTGATTTTTTTTATAATTAAATAGTTTGATTATTCACCCACCCATGTGTCACTCTCTCATCAAGGATATCCAAAATTATTTACTTGAATTTTAATTTAAAAATAATATTTTTCCTCACCTCAAAAGGATTCCTATTTCTTCTCCTAGTTGTCTCTTGATCCCCCCTTTTTTACTCCTTAATTTATGTTCATTACTAAAGTCAATTGATGAGTCAAGATTTGATCCCCTATCCACTCCCTAGTTTAACTCAAGTTATCTCTTAGATGAATATTCTTATGTTGGTTGTTGCCACATGGAGGTTCTCTATATTTATCTAAAATTTAATTTATTAATCTTATTTTAATTCACCATCCCCTTCTCTTAATTAAGTTTAACTATTTTAGGATTAATATTTATCCTTACATTATGTCCCTCATTCTCCTTTTTACCTAATTAAACTACATTATCTACTTAATATTTTCCAACATGGGAAGGATAGAGTTTTTAAGGTAAAATATTTTACTTCTTCATATGATCCTCTTAACCCAAGTTTTATTCTTGATTTAATTACCTCAGTTTCTAACATCATTACCCTGGGATATTTAGCATAATATATATATTGTTTATTGTTATTAAAAATATTTGAACTAGCCTTTGAATATAAGGTATTTATTTAGCCTTTTATTAGCCTTTGATTTTTAACATCCTATTGCTATGTTTATTAAATATATTTATAATTAATGGAAAATTAAAATATGTATTTTCGAAATAAAGTAACTAATCAATATTATTTTTCATTTATTTCATTTAATTAATATTTATTTGATTTGTGTTTTGATTTTTATCTTTATATTTTTTGGTTAGTTCTAAGTTAATTTAAACTAACCTTAATAAATAAAGTAAAGTAAAAATAAATAAAAATAAAAATTTAAAAATTTTCTATATCTTTTTATAACTAATTTATATAATATGTATATATTTGAATATCTAAACATTAAATAAAATATTATTAGAATGTTAGGTAGTGGAAAATATTAATATATATATATACTTATATTTTATATGGACATATATAATATATATATATATTATATATAAATATATATATATATATATATATACTTTTTAATAAATAAATGGTTTGGTTTTGGTAAATAAAAATTGATCTATTTTACTTTTTAGTAAATATATTTTTATAATATTTTTATATAAATAATTTTAATAACTAACATTAAATATAATTATTATATTAGGTATTGAATAATACTAATATATATATTTTATATACATATATATAATGTATTAATAATTTAAATAAATTAATGGATTAATTTTAATATCTAACCATTGATCTGTTTTATTTTTTACCTAGTTTTCTTAGCTCCATAAATATAATAGTAATTATAAAAGATATTAATTAATTCAGTTAAAGGAGTTTTGACTGGGGTCCTTAAGTTGAAAAATAGTCGTTAGTCTTTTTTAGCCGTTGGAGTCTCTGCTTAGACTATTTAACACGCTGAACTGGATCTGTATCTTCAACCTGTCCTGACGATGAACCACACTAGTTGGTTCGAAACGCGTCCATAATTGATCAATTATGTGATTTCGCCAAAAAAAATTCTAAACAAGTGTTATGGATCACAGAAGTCTAAATTCCTTGATCATTACCCTTGATGTGAATTTACTTGATTTTCATTTCTTGGTTGTATTTATTAATTTATTTATTTTTAATGATTCCAAGGCTGCCAAGTTTGGTTGTGCCCTTCAAGAACTTCCCTTGAAGTTCCAAGGGTGTCACGCCTAACAGTTTATTTATGATGCCAAGGATGCGAAGTTGGTCGTGTCCTTCAAGAAATTCCCTTGAAGTTCCAAGGGTGCCATGCCACTTTCCCTTCAAGCATTCAGTGGCTGCGAGGGGAAAGTATAGGTACAACGACAGAGACCCTATCATCTCTTATGTTGCCTGCTATAGTGAGAATAATGGTGTCAGGGATCAAGGAATCCGCCTTGATGCACGCCCCCAATAAAATCCTCATGAGCGACCCAACATTGGGTCCTGCCCTCATGACATTGTGATCTTCAAGGAAAAGGTAGTTCAACCTTTCCAGCCCAAGTCACGACAGGAGTGCTAATGGGTGATATCAGGGACACTGTCCCACCCCTCCCATGCAATTTCATCCAATTGTACAACCCCATCACCCATATGTGACTCATTCGGCCAAGCAACTAATCTATGCCTGCAACCACTAACATATCATCAGAAAACATATATAGCAGGTTTCAAAATTGACTTAGAATTTCAAAGATAAAATAATATAAATTTTCATCAAACCAAGTGTCGTCAACTCATCATATGCGAGTGCCTCTGGTGGTTTCCTGCCATACTCAATAATCATTAGTAACAAGGTTTCTCAGTGTAGTCATTGTCATAATAGCATCATTAACATCACCTAGTCACTCGCATCATAATTTATTGTGAACCAGAACTAATGCAAGTAGGTAACATAGGGGACGCATCCAACATGGCTATCATCATCATAACATCAATGGAAACATACATATCCATCAAAGCTATCAACATCATAAGATTAATAGAAAATATACCTATCCATAAAAGCTATCATCATCATGATATCAATAGAGAGCAAACATATCCTTTATTGCTATCATCATCATAAATTCAATAGAGAACATACATAAACATCACAACCACTAATAATAGAGTCATGTGTCTGGATCCTCAACATGAGGTCCTCAAAGAATAAAGTGTCGGCCTTAGGGCTAAATAAATGTTAATGTCATATCACTGTCAGTCGACTAGAGCGGGGCACTACAGAATGTACCTAAGCTCCCTCTTGGCTTAGGAATTTTCAAGTTTCTTCCAAGTGAGAAACTTTCCAAACTCCCTCTAAGAATAGTCGGACCTACAACAGCTCAATAGGTGGAGATGATGGGACAACCAGTTGCTTGAAGAACTCCTTCCTTTGATGTCATGAATTTTCTTTTGTCACAGAGTCTTCATATTTTGGGACTTCTTCATAGGGCACAAACCACCCATCACTTTCATCCATGAGTCATTCATACCATCGTTCCTTAGAAAGTGATTCATCAGTATTCATCTAGAATTGCTTCATGTTATGCTTCCTTCATCATGCTCTTTTCTTCGGAAGGATCTTACGTCCTTCTACATGGTTCTCTTGGAAGAAACCCATAGTTCTTCCCTTTGGCAGCCCTACATAAGTCCATCCAAATACTAGTTCATAAATAAGAAATGAACACTTAAATCATAATTACCTTTGTGATGTTCTTTCATCATGACATCTTCAAGTAGGTACCAGCATTCTACATGTAAGTTGACCCATCTCCTAAAGATATGTATTGTCAAAGGTCTCCATATTTCCAGGCTTCCATCAGGGTCTTCATATCTTTCTGGGAGATTTCCTAGTCAAATATTCTTGGTCTTCCAGATGTTGATTGTCTTTACCATGGTTTCATATCTCACGGTCTCTTCCTTCCTTTCTTCACACATTTCATTCCCAAGAGCTTCAGAGTTCCTCAGTTGTAGTCAGCCACCTCATACTCCATATGAGGACATATTATGTTGATTTCATTTAATAAATATGTAATTTATGCATCCATGCATCCTTTTGAGGCGGGAGATTCTTTCTTTGATCATGCCTCTTAAGATAGAGGAGTGATTCATATTGTTTCTAACTATATGACATGACTTCGATAATATCAAATGAGAGCATACATACCTCATCTTACTTTTGAATCATCCAGTCTTCTTTCAGCAGTTTCCTTTGAATGAAAAGACTCCATTCCCTTGGTCGGCTTCACTGTCATGTTATCATACCATCATTCTATGAATTCCACAAGATTGGAATTCTCGAAGAGCCACCTACTTTTTCTATTGATCGGTGAATCTTATAATGAAGATTCCATCAGAGAATCTTGAAGGTCTTGCATATCTTATCCTGTAGACGTTACCTTTTGACAGATGTATGATAACCCTCTTTCCTAAATGACTTCTACCTTCTTCATAAGTATCACTTGAGCTTCTAATGAGGTTTACAAAGAGCTACATCCTACATAGTTGACTTCCAGACATTCATCATATTACATATGTCACGAGCTCTTATTTCTAATGCTTCTATCATGATGCCATTCTCTAATATGATGCATCTTATGTTATTTACAAATTCCTACCTATAATACAATAGAAGAGTACCTTTTATTGAAGGAGATTCTCTTAGTCATAGTAGAGATTTATCACTTCCTCCTTCTTAGGCTTCTTTGTCTTAGGCTCTTCTATTTCATCAGTAATATGAGCTTCTTCCTCATAATCTTAGGACAATCTCTTCAATAGTGCCCATATTGTTGACATCCATATCATTGTACTTTAGCCATGTTCTTCTTCTTCTTTTGAGGACCAAATTTTCCAAACTTTCCTTTTATTCTTGACATAGTAGCATATGCTTGATTCTGATCATTTGTTCCTACATCCGACTTTTCTTTCAGTTTGGTTTCTTCGATCTTACATAATGACCATAGATCTTGAAAGAGAGTGGCTTCTTTCTTACCATAGATACTTGAAGTGAAGTTGCCCCATTCCTCTAGACGTGCATTCAGTACTACAGTGGTCATTTCTTTGTCAAAAATTATTTCACCCAGATCTTGAAGTTGATCTCTTATCTCAGAAATCCTCATAAAATATGAGGCTATTCCTTCTTCCCTTGAGATATTTAATTTGTAGAGTTCTTACCTTAGAGAGATTACTTCTCCAGTAGTACTTACGGAAAATAACTCTACCAATTTGTCATATATAGATTTTGCAGTGTCTAATTTTGATACATATGGGATGAGAGAGTCTTTGATGGATTATATAAGAATCCTTTGGGCTCTTACTTCCCCCTTAATGAATCTAGCATGTGCTTGAGTATCTTCTTTGAGAGGTTGAGTTATTAACCCTTTGATGTGGTCCATGACTTCATTCTCAATGAGATTTAGGTCTGTTCTTTTCTTCCATGCAAGGAAGTTTGCATCCCCAACCAATTTGTTGCTTTCCTTGCAAAAAGGCATTTTGGTAGTATCAGATGAATTAATAAACTTACTTGAGTATTTGTTGCTTGCTTCCTCCTTAATCCTGATGTTAACAAAAGATTACTTCTTGAAAGGTTGAGAGAGAGTTTGCTTCACGCTTCTTCTTGAATGTTCTAGCCTTCTTTAGATGACAATCTTGAAACTACTTCTATGGTTTTGGTCTTTCCTTTTGCTTCCTTCTTGAGTATGATTTCAAGACTTCTTGCTAGCGTAGAATTTTTTATTTAGGGTTTCGGTATGTTGAATATCTTGATCTCTTGCATGGTGTCCTTTGACTTTCTTTTCTCCTTGTTTGAAACTTGACTCTTGTGTGTTTTCTTGATTAAATGCCCCTTCTTGACTTTAGCATCTAAGCTCTGATCCCATGTTGAGAAATCTAGGGCATTAATGATTAGGAGATTTCTCTTCTTGATAGTTGATTGTGATATGCTATTACTTAATGTATTATGATATTCTCTTTATTATATTATCAATGTGTTCTTTTCATCAAGACAATTACCAAATAAACAATAGAAGACAAGAGACACAGTATGTAGGCTTGTTAGCTAGGGCCAAAACATCTCACTCTTTGAGAGGAAAACCCAATCAGAAAATTATTCTTATAGATCTTCAATTGACGAATGCCAAGAACATGACAAAGATCCTTGACTCTAGAATCCTCCAAGACCCTTGTCACTAACTTTGATGTTCTGCATCTTCCCTTTCTTCGCTTTCTTCTTCTCTTGAACTGCTTTTCTCGGCTTCCTCTAGAGAATCTCGGTCTCTATCCTTCCACATTGCCCATCTCGGCTTCCTCTAGAGAATCTCGGTCTCTACTACTCTTCTCGGCTTACCCAAAGAAACTTGGTCTCCTAGGTTAGCCCTAGATCAGAAACCCTAGAATAGTGTTTTTCCTTAGATTCCTTATTACGAGATCTATGTAAAAACAAGGTTTCTTTAATGCAGCAACAAGTTCTACTTCAATCTTCTCTTGATGCCTTCGTTCCTTCTTCTTTCACACGTGGGAGAGTATATGACCAAGATAGAAACCCCAGAAGAATCCTTCCTTCACTATCCCTTCTTCGCACTTCTTCTTGTAGTACTTTCTTCGCACTACTTCTTGTAGGCTTTTCTTTGCACCTCTCTTCATCGAATTACTTGCCTCTAAGTGAGGCCAAGTGTGCCTATATATACACATTGTCTCATGTCCTTTAGGCTGACATGATCACTTTAGCGAGAGCCAACATGATCCTCTAGATTGCTCCATTTGTTGTAGGTCGACTTGAAGAGGACTAGTGACAAGGTCTTGGAGGAATACTTTACATATGCAAGTGTTACTCTTTACAATGTGTAACATGACTTCATTACATGACAATGACTCTTTTATTCATTTATGACTAGATGACAAAATTCCTAAAGGCTTTCAATGGGAGCCTTGACTCAAAAATAAAATCTCTTTCTCATGAAACCCATGATGCAAGCATTACAATATTTTATTTTTCTTCTTTACAACTTTTGACATAAAATCACAATTACATGTCATTATGAAAACTAAACCTAGTTACACTTTTCAACAGGATGTAGAAGAGTTTGTGGCTAGGTGTTTCGATTGTCAATGTGTGAAAGCAGAGTGTAAGCATCCAGGTGGACTGCTGCAGATGATTGCAATTCCATAATGGAAATGGGAAGTCATTTCCATGGACTTCATCACAGGTTTGTCGAGGACAGTGAGACAACATGATTCCATCATGGTTGTTGTGGACAAGTTGAAAAAGGTTGTGCATTTCATTCCAATGAAGTCTACATTCTTAGCTAGCGATGTAGCACAAGTATTCATCAGAGATGTGATCAAATTGCATGGAGTTCCAAAGAAGATTGTGTCAGACAAAGATGCAAAGTTCACTTCCAATTTTTGGAAGGAGTTTTTACAGGTTTGGGCACAAAGTTGGCCTTCAGTGCAACTTATCATTCGCAGACTGATGAACAGACAAAGAGGGGCAACAAGATATTGGAGGACATGTTGAGGATGTATGTGATGCATCAGCAACGAAAGTGGGAAGAGAATCTTCCACTGGTAGAGTTCGCTTACAACAATGGGTATCATGAATTTTTGAAGATGAGTCTGTTTGAGGCATTGTATGTGCAGAGTTGCAATACTCCCATCAGTTGGAGTGATACAGTTAATAGGGTGTTGAGTGGACCGGACATGTTGGTGGACATGGAACAGGAAATGCATGTAATAAAGAAGAATCTAAAGGCAGCACAGGATAGGAAGAAGAGCTATGCAGATCAGAACAGGTTGTTCAAGGAGTTCCAGGTTGGGGAATAGGTGTACTTGCACATCAAACCAAAGAAGATCTCCTTGCGGATTGGATCATGTGCCAAGCTAGCACCACGTTTTTGTGGACCCTTCAATATTATTGAGAGGATTGGGTTAGTAACTTATCAACTTGCACTACCTCCAACAATGAAATTCCATGATGTTTTCCATGTGTCATTGCTTAAGAATTATGTTAAAGATGTTGATCCTGTGATTGACTGGTTTGTATTGCATGTGGAACCAAATGGAGAATTCCAGCAAGAGGCTTATTGTATATTGCAGAAAAATGTGTTCATGCTCTAAAATCAAGCAATCAATCAAGTTAAGGTTCAATGGAAGCACTTTGGGCCCGATGAAGCTACATGGGAGATGGTGGATTAGATGCAGGTTATGTATCCTTCATCGTTTGTCGATTGAGGTAAAACAATTTTAAAATGGTATTTTGGTATATGTTTTGGTACATGTTTGATGATGTTTTTGTATATGTGCATATGTATATGGATGTAAATACCGCCATGAGCTATGTTATAAAGCTCCAATAAGCAGTATGGGTTTCATGTCATTATGATGTCATGTTTGTTTTGTTTTCATGTCGGGTTGATCATTGCAAAAACTGCAATGAGCTAAGTTTTAAAGCTCCATCAGCAGTATGTTTTTCTTACAATAGTCTTGTGGTTATATGTGTTGTTGAACACCGAGGACAGTGTTCCCCCAAGGGGGAAGGTTTTGTAACAGCCTTCGTGAAAATTCCATGTAATAAAAGTTAATAAAGGCGAAATAATAACCACAGTTGATGGGACACTTCTTCCAAGTTGAATATTGGGCAAGACATCTAGTGTGGGTGTTCATTGGTTTATTAATGGCTAAGGAAATTGGCAAAGGCAATGGCTAAGGCTTTGGAAAGGCAAAAAGGAATTATTGGCACATTTATTTATGGAAATTAGGAGAAAGGAAGGGCAAAGGTCACAGGTTGCATGTTAGGAGGAAATCGAAGGAAAATAATGGAAAATGAAGAAAATAGAAGCCTAATTGATAAAAAGGCTTTTGAGGATCAGTTTGTAACCTTTTTTATAGTTCAATTTTGGAACTCTCTCATTATTCTCTCTCTCACTCACTCTTGGACACTTAGAGTTTTCTTGGAGAACTCTTGGAGGGTGTGGCACACTTGCAGTTTTAGGGCAAGAAGGCAAAGGAAGTGCAAGAGGACATCGGGATCAACAGCTACAACAGGTTTTTCTCACATCTACCAAGTTGCACGTATGTTTTCCTCACTAGTTTTGGCATGCATGGCATATGCATGTGGTTTATTGGTCATGATGTATCACTGGCATGGAGGATTGCCTGGATTGATAGTGGATTTGCCTAGCCTTGCCATTTCCTGAATAGACATGGTGATTGTGGATTTATTTCCTTGTTTTGTTTTGGTTGGTTCTAATGTTTGCTTTAGCTTGGGTTGAGTTACTAGTTCCTGGAAGCCCTAGTCGGACAAATGCTCTTGAAGCCTTGTAACAACTTGGGTTGAGTTACTAGTCCTGGAAGCCTTGGTTAGACAAACACTCTAGAAGCCCTAGGTGAACAAATGCTCTAGAAGCCCAGAATAAGTTGTGGGTTGAGTTACTAGTCCTAGAAGCCTTGGTTGGAACAATCACTCTAGAGCCCTGGAAGGCTTGGGTAGAGACCAATTTGATTATGGTTTTATGATGTCTGGCTGTAAGGTGGAATCGTTGTTTAATGGGTTGAGGTGGATGGCCTCTGGAAGCCCCATATGGTTTTGGATTTATTTGCTCTATGAGATCCCACATTCATGTTTGGAATATGATATGGTGGTGAATGGCTAAAGAGAGATTTGGCTCAGCCATTCTATGGTCGGGTGGAATGTGGTAGTCCCATCTCGAGCTTGGATTTTGCATCATCAATATGAGGTTATTTCTCCTTGTATTTCTATAAGTATTATATTGGTTTATATGTGGATCATATGGTTATGATTTCCTTGGTATTTATGTTTCTATTATGTTGGTTATGTATATGTTTTATGACAGTGGTTATATATGGATCTCATCATGTTTTTACTTGTAAATGGATGAACAATGTATCTATGACCTAATTGATGAAACACCAGCTAATGTGTTGAGGCATCAATGTCTCTTGGCGATTATTAGATGAGTAGGAGACCCCTATGCTTAGAATTGTTGTTTACACATGTAGATTACATGCTTTTGATATGTTTGACAAAATGCCTGTCATGGCTAGTAGGAGTCCAGTTTAGGGCTTGTTCAAGTATTTGCATTTGCATCATTGTTTCATTGGTATCATTCTGTTCTAAATGTGTCATTCAATTTTAGGCAGTGACCTGTGATTTGGGCTTGGAAAATTGGATTAAATCTCAGGGACGTTGCCACAACACTGAGCAAAATAGTCCCTATACGTTGGCATGCCTTGTCATGAGAGCGTCTAGAGCCTCCTGGACATTTTCAAGCCCATAGCATGAGAGCGTCCAGAGGTCAATCAGTCTAAAACCACAGTGGGACCTAGGGGTTGTGTTAATTTATGGTATGTTCTATGCTTAGAGCAATTTACTTCTCTTTCTTATTATTAGTCACAGATTAGCAATCACATTGCATAAGTAAAGTGCAGATAGAACATTAAACGATCAACAGAAAACAAGCCAAGACAAGAGACACAAGATGTGGCGACTAGCCAGGGACAAACCCCAATATGGGGAAACCCTTTGGTCAAATCTTTTTTTATCTTCAATAATTTAGCAAAGAGAAATAGTACAAAAATCTAATTTATATCAGTAGTAGAAAACCCGAGATCAGCAGCATCAGCATTAGTGGCTTCATCATCAAAATTAGGGCAGTAGATATCTCGCAAATCGATCGTCAGATCGGCTTGATTCCACCACCAAAAAATGTGGCCTTCAGAAGAGATCCATATGGACCTACAACGCAGTTCTGAGGAGGGGGTCTTCTCGTCAACGCTGGTCAAACTTTGGTTCTGTAGTTGCAGCACTAAATTCTGCGTCCTTCCTTCCACCTGTGTGAGAGAGAGTCACCCACTGCACAAGAAAGAAGAGGCTCTTTATTGCACTGGAGAGAGAGAGAGAGAGAGAGAGAGAGATGTGATGAGTTGAATGAGTCCACTGGTACTAGACCAGTCTCAACCGACCCGAAGTCAGCGTCATAGTAGGTACCACTCCTACCACTGGTCTCAGACTAGTATCATTGATCCCAGATCAATGAAGGTCATCCTAGCGTAGGGAGTACGGTAGATACATCGATGCATCCATCGATACTACTATGGTCCCTAACATCATTTCCCTGCTCATTGATCAGATGAGAGGTTCTTCCCATGAGTCCCTGACTGCATGGGTAGGATTCCTTGATAGGAGAACTTAATCAATCTCGTCCTCACAGGAGAACTAATCATCCTGCTACAATTTGTCATGGAGAACACATCATCCAGACCTCACAGGAGAACTAATCATCCTGCTACATGTTGTCATGGAGAACACATCATCCAGACCTCACAGGAGAACTAATCATCCTGCTACATAGTTGCCATGGGGTGATACAGGGAAAGTTTTTATTCTTTTACCTTGTCGTCATATGCCGCTCTAAGAAGGTCCCCCCCCCCCCTCACCCTCGGAGCTCCTAGAGCTCAATATATCATACAGGACCCTCATCAGAGAGTTTTTGAACGACACCAAGTTGTTCTTGGAAATTCAAGAATTTGACCTTTCCTGGGGGCTTTGTCAGAATGTCGGCGACCTGTTCATCTATACCGATATGTTGGAGCCTGATAGCTCCCCGCTGCAGCATATCTCGAATAAAGTGGTACATGATATCGATATGCTTGGAGTGATCATGAAATACAAGATTCTCTGACAAACGAATCACACTCTGGTTGTCACATAGGATCACGATGGTATCCAGTGTAAATCCAAACAGCTCAATGAAGAGCTTCCACAACCAGACTACCTCACAGGATGCCATGCTAGGAGAAATATACTTTGCCTCGACGGTGCTCAAGGGCACTAACTTTTGCTTCCTGCTCATCCAAGATATCGAGGCAGATCCCAAGGAGAAATAGCACCCGGAAGTGCTCTTACGATCCACCACACTGCCTGCCCAATCAGCGTCAATGTATCGAAGTAGTCTCACATCTCCGGCAATGTATCTTAACCCATAAGTGATTGTGCCATGAAGATATCTCAACAGATTCTTGGCACCAATCTAATGAGTGTTGACTGCAAAGCATATATCTAGACGGGAATTCACTAAGAACATTAATGCTCCAATGAGTTGACGATACTCGATGGCATTTCGTAAAACAGGTCCAGCAGCATTACTGCTTAGCTTCTTAAAGTCAAGCTCCATCGGGGTAGTTACAAGCTTGCAATGTACCATACCGAATCTTTTCAATATCTTCACCGCATATTTTCCTTGAGATAGGAAAACTTCCCTTCGATTCTGCCAGACTTCAAGTCCTAGGAAATAGTGCATCAGTCCTAGGTCCTTCATTTCAAATTCAGAAGCCAACTCCCTCTTACATTTGTGAATGATATGGTCTGCACTTGTTAGGAAGAGGTCATCCACATACAACACCAGTATGAGAGGTTTGTCATCTTCAACCTTGAAGTAGAGGTTAGGGTCGGCTTCACTCCTAGTGAATCCCAACTTCATCAAGTAGTTGTTGATCCTTTCATACCATGCTTGAGGTGCTTGCTTTAGCCCATAGAGAGCTTCTTCAACCTTCATACATGAGATTTTTTTATCATGGATCTCAAATCCTTCGGGCTACTCCACATAGACCACTTCTTTGATCGAACCATGTAAGAATGTTGTCTTGACATCCATCTGATGTAGATTCCATCCTTGTGAAGCCGCAAGGGCTATAATTGAGCGGATGGTGGTATATCTGACAACAGGTGCAAATATCTCGTCATAATATATGCCTTCCATCTGGGAGAAGCCACAAGCGACAAAACGAGCCTTATATTTTTCCGTACTTCCATCTGCTGCATGCTTTATCTTGTAAAGCCATTTAGAAGTGACAATTGTCTTGTCCTGGGGTCTGGGAACTACTTCCGAGACATCATTCTTCATAATAGACTCATATTCTTCGATCATAGTATCCTTCCATACTTGATGCTTGATGACATCTGAGAATGATGAAGGCTCATTTTGTATGATCGTGATCATGATGGTCAGGTATCCCTAATACCTGTTGGGTTTCTTACTTTCACGGAAGGTTCCTCGGGGTGTAGTGTGTCCTTCAACATCATCGAGTAGCCCCCTAAGCCAAGAGGGCCCCTTCCTGGAAGAGGAGGGCTCAAGTGGATCAATAGGATCCATGGGTTCTTCAGCATCAGGCATTATTTCATCATCCTTCTCTTTCGATTCCCTGGTGTCGGCTTCTTGAGAGTTCCTTAAAGTTGGAAGATTGTCCACCTTGCTAAGGGCCATATCTTCGCCAAAGGTGACATCATGACTAATCACGACTTCCCTTTGACTAGGAACATAGATTCTATAACCCTTAGTATTTTCATCATAGCCCACCAAGATTCCTTTCTATCCAGACGCACCCAACTTATTCCTTTTCTCTTTCGGCACATGAAAATATACAAGGCTTCCAAAAATTCTAAAATGAGATACGTCAGGTTTCTTACCGGTGAACATTTCTTCAAGAGTCTTGGAACCCAATGCTTGATGAGGGCATCGGTTTTGTACATATATGGCGGTGTTTGCAGCTTCAGCCCATAGAAACTGCGGAAGTCTTTGATCATGGAGCATGGCACAAACAACTTCCACAATTGTACGGTTCTTCCTTTCCGCCACACCATTCTGTTCAGGAGTATATGTAGTAGTCTCCCTCTTGATGCCAACCTCTTTACAAAATTCATGAAACTCGTTAGACTAATATTCAGTCCCATTATCAGTCCTTAAGATCTTGATCTTCTTTTCGGTTTGATTCTCGATCAGGGCTTTGAAGTGTCGAAACCAAGAGAATACTTCATCCTTCTTTTTCAAGAAGTATATCCAAGTCTTTTGAGAATAGTGATCTGTAAAAGTAAGATAATATAAATATCCTCCTAAGGAGTTCACAGGCATCATACCAGATATGTCTGAGTGAACTATTTGTAATATATCACAGGTCTTGCTTTGCCCTGAGGGGAATGGTCCCCTTTTGAGCTTTCCTCCAGCACATCCCGGACATACACCTGCTTTCTCTACTCGGGATTTAGGCATCCCTGTTACCATTTGTCTTACATCGGGTAGAGCATTATAATGAAGGTGGGAAAACCTTCGATGCCAAAGTTCAGATTGAATAGATGTGTCCCAAGACGTGACACCTAGCGGACTTCCACTGACCTGATATAATGAATCAACTCGAAACCCAAGAGTGAAGGCATCTCTAACATTATTTTTCCATATACGTACCTTGTCATTGATGAAGGTCACCTTGTAGTCTTTGTCTTCCATTGTTGAGATGGACACCAGGTTCTTCTTGAGGTCAGGTACATATAATACATCCTGTAAGTGGATCGTATTTCCTTGATTCAATTTAAGAGAGACATTGCCTACACCTTTCACAGGATATTTCATATTATCTCCAAGGACAACTTCTAGGTTAGTTTCCTTCTCTATTAGATTATGGAGAACTTATTTGTAACCAGTGAAGCGCCTTGATGCACCGCTATCAATGAGCCAAATTCCCATGGAGTCTGAAGGAGCAGAGGTAGATAGAGCAGTTGGTAAATAATATTCATCCTGCTTATTTTCAACAATGTTAGATTCATACCTGGAATTTCTAGCCTTCTTGAATGTTTGTCCTCTTCCTTGATTACCAACACTCCTTTTACCTTTGTTATTAGATTTCCCATTCCTTTTATTTCCATGACGGAATTTTGATCATCGTCCCGGTGTGAGATCTTTCTATCAAGGCACTCCTTCGCATAGTGTCCTGGTTTATCGCAAATGTAACATTGTCCTTTTCTTCCACCCTTAGGTCCAGCCTTTCTTTTTTATTTAGTCCTGGAATTTTTTCTTTTCTTAGCATGAGAAGAAAAGGCAGCAGGAGGACCTTTAGGCATGGGCATTTCTTGCTCTTCAACCCTTGTTTCTTCTTGAATGCATCTAGCCATTAATTCCTCGAAACCAGGAATTACATTATTGTTCAAAAGAGTAGTCCTAAACACATACCATTTGGATGGTAATCCTCCAAGAGTTGTGAGTGCCATTTCTCTATCAGTAATAGTCTCCCCAATAGATAGGAGATCGTTCCTGATCTTGGTGATCCTTAAGAAGTATGCTTGCATACTCTCATCTTTTCCCTTCTTAATTTCCTTCAGCTTATTTCTAAAAAACAGAACTTGATTTGCATCATTAACTTTGAATAAACTCACTAGTCTATCGTATATTTCCTTTGAGGTGTTAAAATCGGAGATGTAGGCCACCAAGCGCTTGTCGATAGAGTCCCGGATGATCTTCTTTGTTTTGACTTCACCGGTTTTCCATTTGCTCCTCGCAGTAGCGGGTGCATTTGATGGAGGCTCAACAATATTACCCCTCACATGGTCCAACACTCCTTGATCTTCTAAGGTTAGATCGATAGACATCTTCCATCCGTGATAGTCAGCTTTCTCACGGAGCTTGTCTTTGGCAAGGAAGAGTGTTGAGGACCCCATAGTTCTTTTAGGATAGCCTTGCCAATATTTTCTCTGGCGATTGCTCTTGCTCTTACTCGGGCTTTGTCTTCACCTCAGCTCTTATACCATGTTAATTTATGGTATGTTCTATGCTTAGAGCAATTTACTTCTCTTTCTTATTATTATTCACAGATTATCAATCACATTTGCATGAGTAAAGTGCAGATAGAACATTTAACGATCAACAGAAAACAAGCCAAGACAAGAGACACAAGATGTGGCGACTAGCCAGGGAAAAACCCCAATATGAGGAAACCTTTTGATCAAATCTTCTTTTATCTTCAATAATTTAGTAGAGAGAAATAGTACAAAAATCTGATTTATATCAGTGGTAGCAAACCCTAGATCAGTAGCATCAACATTAGCGGCTTCATCATCAAAACTAGTGCAGTCGATATCTTGCAAATCGATAGTCGAATCGGCTTGATTCCACCACCAAAAAATGCAGCCTTTAGAGGAGGTCCAGATGGACCTAGAGCGCAGTTTTGAGGGGGTCTTCTGGTCAACGCTGGTCAAACTTTGGTTCTGCATTTGTAGCACTAAATTATGTGTCCTTCCTTCCACCTATGTGAGAGAGAGTCACATACTACGCAGGAGAGAAAAGACTCTTTAATGCACTGGAGAGAGAGAGAGAGAGATGTGATGAGTTGAGTGAGTCCAAATGAGGAAAAGTCCTCCAGTATTTATACACATCTGATGATATTTGAATAGATGTGATTGTTGGGCTTCTGAGCCTACATGAGTTGTTGGTAGGATTGGTAATAATTCCATAATCAAAATAAATTCATATCTTCATAAATACTTATTGGAATCGGATGATCTTTAGATCAATCCTACACCTCTTGACAAGAGAATTCTAATAAAAATATTATCAGCCATGAATAAGATGACCCACGTGGAGTTTGGCCCTAGTTGCCACTTTTAACAGGTTAGTTACCATATGTGTCGAGGTGGTTCTCAAGGGTCCTGTCACTGATGTGGAAGGTATGTATAATGTGTTTCTGTCGATTCCATTTCCTTAAGGTCACCTAGGAGGTTGGATCCAATCATAGTAGCCTATCATCACATGTTTACCCCAGTTGGTTGGTTACTTCGGTAGATGTGGGAGGAGTGTGTTACACAGGCATTAGTCTTTGCTACAATCACCAAAGTTAGGATCCACGAAAGGCGATTAGTCTGTGTTGTGAAACACAAGGGGAGTGTTGAACCTTATGTCCAATAATCTCCCCCACCAGAACGAGCCATGTGAGTTTCAAACTCGAAACTTGTCGCTTTGATACCACTTGTTGGAATCACTATTTCCATTAGACCAAAGCCTATAGGCATTAGTCTTTGCTACAATCGCTAGCGTTAGGATCCACGATTGGTGGTTATTCCATGTCGCAAAACACGCGGGGAGAATTGAACTCATGTCCAACACCAACCTAATTCAGCACTTCGTTCTACTTGATTTGGCCCAGAATTTTGGCCCTCCTATAACTACAAGAGACCCATAATTTTGCCCCCTAACCACTGCCTAGAAATTTTAGCCCTTGCAATAGAAACTTTCTAGAAATATTTGAAGTACAAAGAGAGAATTTATCCACGTGTGAGCTTGAGAGATACCAAGAGATGTAATATGTCCTCCTTGTCCTTCTTGATCTTCGTTATGATGCCCATAAACTATCTTTTTGAGAGAGTGTGAATTGGTGCCTTGAGAAGGAGGTCAACTTGCCTTTATATAGTGTTCTGCCTGGATTGAATGGGTGTGACTCTGCCTAGGCCAACTTGACTTGGAGGGAGGCTAACTTGATAAACTTGGAGCCAAAAATTTCAAATTCAAAATGCAAATTTTCTTCTTTTAAAAGTCCAAATGTGACTCAAAATATAATTTTCTTTTGACTCTAGCATTTAAAATATGCTTTATAATAATCAATATATGTACATCAAGGGTCAAATATACATTATGATGATCAACCATAGTTACAAAATTCAACCCTCCCTCTTAACTAGGGAGGTATTTATAATGAATGTAATAGATGTTCTCAAGTTGACAAATTTCTCTAAGAAAAGGTCATATAAATCACCATCAGCGTCATCATCTACCATCAACGTTCGCTAGTAGCCATATCTTGGTTGGTACCTAACCCATGGCTTATCATTAGCATATCAAGACTCACTCTTTCAAAGTGGTTGCTCCTTAAATCTCTAGGCTTCTCACTAAGCCAAAATGCTAAGATAATAACTCAAGCCTCTTAGGGAGTACTAGCAGGGACTCACTCAACCCTCCTAAGAAGCAATCTGGCCCTTAATGTTGAAAGACCTTGTTGAAAAATGCAGCAAGAAAGTCCCAATTTGATTTTTCCTTGGTCAAATTGAGAAAAATTGAATTTCCACATTAGCAGAAAACTTGGATGCAGTTAACTTGTGTGACATGGCTTGTGTCACCTAGTTTACTCAGTGAATTTGAGTTAGAGGGCTTGAAGTTCAGTTAAGCATGTGTGATTTCTAATGTGTAGGAATCAAGGTCAGTTATTTCAAGTTGTTTTCAGTTAAACTACTTCCAACTGTTGGAGGAACTAGTGGAAGATCAGTTGTACAATGAAACTTCAGTCTAACTCACTGATCATCCAGTTAACTGATCAATTAGCCCAAAATAGCTAGTGCATGCAGGGAATTTGAGTTCCCCAGCTGTGGTGGAGATCTCAAGGAAATTTAACAATAGTTGTAAATTATTCTTGCATGTATAGTTGTTGCATGCAGACACATGATCAACTTTGGGAATTGCACAATAATTTTGGAGGAAATTCCTAAATAATAGGGGGCTAATTTCCTCAAGGTTTGCGCAAGGAAATAGGGGCTCAAGTAGAGGCAAAAATTGATTATGTCTGAGTCAGAGCTTCTTCGTGAGCATAGAGATAGATTATTCACTTGCAGGTGCTAGCAATTGTAATACATCTATATTCATCATATTAATGCAAGCAGGCATAGGGAATTTTCGCAGATTGATTTCCCCTGGAAAAATATTGTGTGCATGTCTTATTTCTCATTGCGTGTTTGTGATTGATTTTCTAAATTATGAATTGAATTCCACATAGAAATAGAGTAGCTTTGTGTCTTGTGATTTTGATTAAAACTTCCTATGCAATTGCAAATCTACACCATAATTTCTACATGGTAGCAGAGTTGGATTCACATTAGAACATGAATTTCAAAGTTGTTTCTCAGTAGGTTTGAATTTGCAGTTCAGTGTAGCAAGATCTCTTCAGAGTTAGGAAGATGACCTTCAATGGACTGAGACTAGAGTATGCTTTGGAAGGCAACTCTAGTTTCATTGCATGGAAGGATCACATGGAGGCGGTGCTTGATGACAACAGATTGCTAGAATATATCAAGACAGACATTGCAAAACTAGCATCAGATGATGCCCAGAACCTAGCTCAATGGAAGAAAGATGTAACCAAGGCAAGGATAATATTCTTGGAGGGAGTGTGAGACCACATTGTCTCAAATCTCCATGGGAAAGAAATTCCTTACACAATGTGGAAAGCACTAACAGATCTATTTTAGAATAGCAGCGACCACTGGAAACTGGCGCTCAAGGATAAACTTTGAAATATTAAGATGCAGAAGAATGACATTTTTCTGCAGTATCTGAGCAAGTTCACACAAGTTTCTGATGAGCTTGGAGGGGTTGGTGTTAATGTTAGAGAAGATGAAATGGTAAGCTTAGCCCTTCTATGCCTTCCCTAAAGTTGGCATAGCTACCAAGATTTACTGAACGGGAGGGTGAAATTACTGAATTGGGAACGCTTGTGGTACGATTTGGTATAGGAGGAAACAATAGGGAATACCAGAGATGGAACTTCATCTAAGGGAAAGGATGAAGAAAAAATTGCATTGGTTGAGAAGGAAAAGAAGGGAAAAGGGGAAAAATCTCAAACCAAAACCAGAATCCAACCAAGGGGGCAAGAAGAAATATTTGTCCAAAATTAAATGCTTCAATTATCACGAATTCTAGCACTATGCCACAAACTGTCAACACAAAAAGTCGAGCAAGAAGACCTCAAGAGGAGCAGTCGGTGAAGCTTTGGCTTCACAGTTCGAGCTTGACTTCACCCTTATCACATGCATGGCCAACATAGTGATGGGGAGTGTGTGGTACTTGGACTCAAGTGCATTGTTCCACATGAGAATGTGTAGATACTTTTTCAGTGATCTAGAGAAAGATCTCCAGATGCACATCGAGCTGGGGGACTATGGAAGGTACAACATGACCGAGATTGGTGCAATCATGTTTTAGAGGTACAGCCTAAAGAATAATTGCATATATGTTGCAATTTTGGAATACCATGGTTATTATATGATCTTCAACAAAGGGAAAGCATTCCTGAGACACATAGCCATGGGACAGGTGAACCGGATCGGGGTTCGTGTGAAGAACCTATATAAGCTAGATGTGGAAGAATGTGTTGCATTAAGCAGTAAGGTGGAGAAAGCGCAGAGCCGCGATGTCGGTGAACTTTTGCACAAAATACTTAGCCATTTGCATCATGGCGCCTTGAAGATTATGCAGCAAATAACCACTGACCTCCCTAAAGGAGCACTTGAGCAGTAGGATGTATGCAAAGGATATACCTTGAGGAAGTACACAAAATCCACATTCCATGATCAGGACAACAAAGCACATGCAGTCTTGGAAAGGATCCACTCTGATGTTTGTGGACCTTTCTCGACAACCTCCACTGCTAGACACGAATATTTTGTCAATTTTACTCATGACTTCTCAAGGAAGTGTTGAATCTTCTTCATGTGGAAGAGATATGAAACATTCTCCAAGTTCGTAGAATTCAAGGCATTGGTTGAGAAATAACTTGGCAAGAAGGTGAAGGCTCTTAGGAGCGATAATGGAGGTGATTATGTTTTGAATGAATTCAAAAATTTATGTGCGAAAGAAGACATTCGAAAAGCGCTGATAGAACCCCACCACCCACAGCAGAAAGGGGTGGATGAGAGAAAGAATTGCAGCATTGTGGGGGCAACAAGAGTTATGTTACATGACCAAGTCCTACCTCTACATTTGTGGGTTGAGGCATGCAACAAAGCAGTCTACTTGCAGAACCGGAGTCCTCATCAGATTCTTGGTATGATTACATTGAAAGAGGCCTTCTCAGGGAGAAAGTTGGATGTGTCACACTTCAGGATTTTTGGAGCCTCTGTTTACTACCATGTCTCCAAAGGATCAAGGAAGAAGCTTGAGTCGACAGTAGAGTTGGGGGTATTTGTGAGTTACATAGAAACTCCTCACAACTACCATGTGTACTTACCTTCCCTTAAAATGACATTTGTATGAAGAGATGTGAAGTTTAATGAGGAGAAAGTGATGCAGTGATCTCTTAAGAGGGAGCTTCAGATACCACCAGAAGAGGAGCTTTTAGCTCCAAAGGAGGAGCCTCAGAAAGTTGTGGTGCAACCACAAATTGAGGAGAAGAGAGTGGAGTCATCCACTCAAGCAGAACCATCCAGAGAAGGTAGAAAAAGAACCAGGGAAGTTGATAGACATGTGAAGGGCACGAGGGAGAATGTGGGAGCTCCTTCAAATTTGCACAAGTAGAGAAGTTCACCTGAATGGTACATTGGCTACATGGCTCTAATGACTGAGCTTATAGAGACTAAGCCATCCTCTTTCAAGGAAGAAATAGAGCAACATGTATGGGATGAAGCAATGGTGGAAGAGTATGAATCCATTATAAAGAGCAATGTTTGGGAATTTGTCCCAATATCGGCAGATAAATCAGTTATGGGTTCGAGATGGATCTTCAAGGTTAAGCATGCAACGTATGGAAGCACAGAGAAGTATAAGACCAAATTTGTGGCCAAGGTATACTCTCAAGTTGAGGGAATTTACTATGAGGAGACCTTTGCTCCTATAGCAAGTTACTCATCCATTAGATCAATTCTTGTATTAGCTACACGAATAGGGTGGAAGATCCACCAAATGGATGTAAAAACAAAATTTCTCAATGGGGTTATTGAGGAGGACGTGTACATCAAGAAACCGGAAGGTTTTGAGACATTTGATCAGAAGTCTCATGTTTGCAGACTCAAGCGAGCATTGTATGGTCTCAAAAAAGCACCTCGTGCTTGGTACACCAGGATCGACAGTTATCTCACTAATTTGGGCTTCACCAAAAGGGGAATGGATGCAAACCTCTATCACATCTTGGTAAAAGGAAAATTGCTTATTATTGTCTGATATGTTGATGATTTGATTTGATTTGACTGGTGATGAGCAGTTGATCAAATCTTGCAACAAGGACCTTGCAAGGGATTTGAAATGAAAGACATGGGTCTCATGCACTACTTCCTCAGGTTGGAAGTATGGTAAGGCGATGGGGAACAATTTGTGTCTCAAGGCAAGTATGCAAATGAGATACTACAAAGATTTCGCATGGAGAGTTATAAACCCATGGAGACACCTCTAGCGACAAACTAGAGGAAGGAGGATGCCACTTCATGTGAAGAAGTGGATCCTACCATTGATCGGTAGTTAGTGGGTTCACTAATGTATCATGTGAACACACGACCAGATAAGTGCTATGCAATCAACTAGTTGAGCCAAGTTATGGTTAGGCCAACCAAATTATATTAGAAGGCAGCTAAACATGTTTTACGATACCTCAAAGGCACTACCCAGTTTGGACTATGGTACAGACAAACAGAGGGAGTGAAGTTGTGTGGCTTCAAAGATGTGGATTGAGCAGGGAGTCTATCCACCCAGAAGAGTGCATCATGTTGAATTTTCAGTGTTAAGTCTGCAACGGTTTCCTGGTACAGCAGGAAGCAAAGATTTGCGGCGCTCAACTCAGTAGAAGAAAAATACATGGTTACAAGTCAAGTAACATGTGAGGCGATCTAGATGAGAAAGATACTTTCGGGGCTGTTTGGTCAGACGATGGATCCAACTGTGATCTATTGTGATAATCATAGTTGCATCAAGCTCTCTGAGGATCCTGTATTTCACGATCGATCCAAGCATATAGATATCCAATATCACCATTTATGGGACGATGTGCAGAGGCAGATAATGTTGCTACAATACATTCCAACTGAGGAACAAGATGCTGACATTTTGACAAAGGGTTTGTCAAGAGGGAAGCTCGAGTTCCACAGGTGCAAGATAGGGGTGGTTGATAATCCCTTTCTTATTGAGAGGGAGTGTTGAAAAATGCAACAAGAAAGTCTCAATTTGATTTTGCCTTGGTCAAATTGAGAAAATTCGAATTTCCACATCAACGGACAACTTGGATGCAGTTAACTTGTGTGGCATGGTTTTTGTCACCCTGTTTACTCAGTAAATTCGAGTTAGAGGGCTTGAAGTTCAGTTAAGCATGTGTGATTGCTAATTTGTAGCAATCAAGGTTAGTTATTTCGACTTGTTTTCAGTTAAACTAGTTTCAACTGTTGGAGGAACTAGTGGAAGGTCAATTTTGTAGTGAGACTTCAGTCTAACTCAGTGGTCATCTACTTAAATGATCAATTAGCCCAAAGTTGCTAGTGCATGTAGAGAATTCGAGTTCCCTAGTTGTGGTGGAGATTCCAAGGCAGTGTAACATCAGTGGTAGACTAGTCTTGAGTGTACATGTGTTGCATGTAGTCATATGATCAACCTTGGGAATTACACAATCATTTTGGAGGAAATTCCTAAATAATAGGGGCCTAATTTCCTCGGGAATTATGCAACAAAATAAGGGCTCAATCAGAGGCTAAAATTGACTAATTCTAGGTCAAAGCTTCTTAGTGAGCAGAGAGATAGCTTATCCACTTGCAGGTTGAGCTCAGATTGAGCTAGCAATTGTAATACATCTTTATTCATCAAATTAATGCAAGTAGGCATATGGGATTTTAGCAGATTGCTTTACCCTAGAAAAATATTGTGTTCAAGTGTGTTACTTCTCATTGCATGTTTGTGATTGATGTTCCAATTTGTGAATTGAATTCCATGGAGCAGTAGAGTAGGTTTGTGTCTTGTGATTTTGATTAAAACTTCATGAGCATTTGCAAATCTGCACCATAATTTCTACAGACCTCAAACCCTTCCTTGATTAGTGATTGGGTCTTGATGTTGAGAGACCTCACTCAACCCTTCCTTGGTGAGTGATAGGGTCTTTGATGTTGAGAGATCTCACTCAGCCCTTCCTTGGTGAGTGATTGGGTCTAGACCTTACTCAACACTTCATGGTGACTAATCAGGTCTACCGAGGGGCACTCACTCAACCCTACATGGGGAGCACTTTGGGCCTCTCGGGACATTCTCCCTATCAAGAGAATGTCCATCCATGTTGATATCAGATCAACACTCCCTCTAAACGATAGGGGTAATCTCAACAAGCCCCATCTTATCTCTGAAGTACGCAAACTTCTCTCGGGGAAATGGCTTCGTCATAATATCAGTTGTGTGCTCATCATTTGGAGATGTATTAGAGCCTTATTGCTCTCCTTTGTACCATGTCTCGGATAGGTCATGGAACACGAGATTCTTTAAAAGATTCACACAACTTTGATTATCACAATTGATTCTAGCTCTTAGTCGAACAGTACTACAAACAAATTTCGAAGCCATACTACCTATGTATATGTTTCATTGGTTGTAATATATTTTGCTTCTGCAATGTTGAGTGCAACAGATCTTTGCTTCCTACTCATCCAAGATATCATAGAGAAGCCTGAACTGAAGAATACCCCTGAAATATTATTTCTGTCATCAACACTTCCCGCACATTGAGCATCTATATATCCCTAAAGCTATACACCTTTGTTTGTGACATATCTCAAACCATATTTCACTGTACCACAACGATATCTCAAAATGTTCTTTTCTACAATCTAATTCTCATGTCTTGGTTCCACTTTGCACTGACTATATGTGTTCACCGAAAAGCAAATGTTTGGTCTGTTGTTAACCAAATGTATCAATGAGCCAATCAATCGTTTGTACATAGATGGATCTACCAATCTAGATTCATAGCCTCTTAACTTCTTCATGTTAGTCACCATGGGAGTATGCATGGATTTATAGCACATCATGCCAAATTTCTGAAGGATTTCAATAACATACTTTCTTTGACCAAGGAAGACTTCACCAGGTTTTTGCCATACTTCTAATCCCAAACAATAATGCATCAAACCAAGATCCTTCATATCGAATTCAAAGGCCAACTACTTTTTACACTGAATGATGAGAGGCTCAGCCCCTATCAAAAACAAATCATCAACATATAGCAATAGGATCATAGGTGTATTATTCACAACCTTAAAATAAAGGTTTCGATCGAGATCGCTTTTGGTAATCCCAGTCTCAACAAATAGCTATCAATTTGAGCATACCAAGCTCTTGGAGCTTGCTTGAGTCCATAGAAGGCCTTCTTTAACCTACAAACATGAGATTTCATTCCATGCACCTCAAAACCTTGAGGTTATTCTGTGTACACCCCTTGCTCAATCCGGAAGCAGCAAGAGAAATAATAGATCTAATGGAGGCGTGCCTTGCAATTAGAGCAAAGGTCTCATAATAATCTTGTCCCTCTTTTTGGTAGAACCCTCTAGACACAAATCGTGCCTTGTATTTGTCGGCACTTCCATCTACAGCATGCTTGATCTTGTATATCCACTTGCAAGTCACAATTGACTTTCCTTCTGACCTCAACATAACCTCCCAGACATCATTCTTCATCATGGATTGGTATTCTTCATTCACAGCCTCCTTCCATACTTGTTGGCTAGTTGCTTCTTCATAAGTGGAAGGTTTTGCATTAATAAGGTTAGTTATAAGGGTTGCATAGCTAGAAAACCTTTTAGATTTATTAATCTCTTCAGATGTGCCATTAGGAGCTACATGTCCTTCTGTTTCTTCCAATCTAGATTTAAGCAATGTTGTTCCCTTCTTGATTTCTGGAATAACAACCAGTTCTAACAGTTCACAAGGCCCTTCTGCCTCTCTTGGACATTCTATAGAACTTCAACATTCATCCTTAGAAGCCTCATGCTTTACTTCTTCGAGGGAGTCCATGGAAACTCCCTTAGACTTCCAATAAGCAGCCTTCTCATCAAAGGTGACCTCAATACATTGCTACTCTGGAATGTAGATTCTCCAAGCTTTTAATGATTCATTATAACCAACAAATATGTCTTTCTTTCCCGAAGGTTCTAGCTTGTTCCTCTTATCCTTAAGAACAAGGATGTAAATAGGCAACAAAGATTTTCATGTGTCCAACCTCTGGCTTTCGTCTAGTGAACACTTCTTCAGGAATCATATCTTCTAGAATTCTATGAGGACTTATATTCTGAATGTATAGAGTTGTCAATAATGCTTCACCCCATAAGAACATCGGCAAATCCCAATCATGCATCATGACATTGACAGATTCTTCAATGGAATTGTTCTTTCATTCTATCACACCATTCTATTATGGATTGTAGAGAACAATCAACTCCCTCTTAATCACGGTTTTCTTACAAAAAGCAACAAGTTCGTTTGAGGTGTACTTCCCTCCATTGTCAGGTTTCAAAATCTTGATCTTCTTACTTGTCAAGTTTTCCACTTTAGCTTTGAATTCTTGAAACTTAGTGAAGACTTCATCCTTGGTCTTCATGAGGTAGATCCATGTCTTATGAGAGAAGTCATCAATAAACATCACATAGTATAAGGAACCTCCAAGCAATCTCACAGGCATAGGAACACATACATTAGAGAGAATTAAATCCAAGACTTCTTTAGATCTATTTTCATTGCTTAGAAATGGTTTCTTGATATTCTTTTCATGAGCACACCCTTTACATACACTTTCATGATCTATCTACAATTCAGGGATGCCTGAAACTATTTGATTTAATCCAAGTAATGTTCTATAGTGAAGGTGGCCATATCTACTATACCATAGTTCACTTGGATTGATTTCATCATGTATTAGAGCTTGATTTGGTTGACTCACGAGCCTATACAATATTCCTTCACGAATTCCAATGACTAGTATCATCTGTATTAGAGTCCTTGGGCCATAAAAGTACTTTGCAAACCACAAAGGCTATTCTATCTCCTTTATATTTTTCAAATGCATAGAACATTTTTGGGATGAACATTGTTACTAAATTTCAACTCAATGGATGCCTTTCTAACTCCTTTAATTGCATAACTAAGGTTGTCTCCAAGCTCTACTCTTTGGGATAGCCTCCTTTCCATCACGCTAGTAAGATTTCCATGATCTCAGTTCATATGAATTAATGCACCACTATCTACCAGCCACATATCATCATCATCTGCAATGGAACTTTTTAGAGCAGAAAAGTAAAAGAAATATTTTTTACCTTTAGACTTCTTTGGATGTGTTGCTTTCCATTTCTCGTTTTGTTATTAGCCTTCTCAAGACAAACTCTTTTATAATGTCCAAATTTCTAACAACCTTAACATTGAATTTTTGACATATCCTTCTTCCTTTAGGGAGGAGGTGATCTTCTTCCTAACTTCTTGTTTTAAAAGCCAAACTTCTTCATTCCTTTATTCCTGAAACAAGGTACAAATGCTTGAGAAGTGTTAAAATTGGCAATTAGGGCCAAACTCCATGTGGGTCATCTTATTAATGGAAGTTGATATTTTTCTTGGATCCCTCTCATCGAGAGGTGTAGGATTCATCTAAAGATCATCCGATTCCGATAAGTATTCATGGAGATATAAATTTATTTGTGTTATGGGACAATTCGTCAAGGTCGGCCAACAACCAAATAAACCCCACTTGTGCTCAACGTTTTAGTATAATAAGAGGTGGCCTTCAAATCATTTCAACACATTTGGGATCTCTTCCTCTCTACTCGTCTTTGGGTTTTAGTAGGAGGAGAGATCCTAAGGGATAACGTTGCCCTAATCCAGAGAGTAGAAGCCAGAACTGTCAGGAACTATCGAAATTGCCAGAACTACTGGGAAAAAGCCAGAACTGTTGAAACTGCCGAGAAAAGCCGGAACTGCCAGAACTGTCGGGAATAGCCAGAATAGCCAGAATTGTCAGAATTGTGGGAATTGCCAGGAATAGCCGGAACTGTTGGGAACAGCCGAAACTTTCGGGAAAATTGACGCAGAGGGCAGAAGCCAAAACTGTCGGGAACTACCGAAACTGCCGGAACTGTCGGGAATAGTCGGAATTGTCGGAACTACCGAGAACAGTCGAAATTGTCAAAACTGCTGGAACAGCTTAAGCATCTGTCTCTGAAGGAGAGCAACATGCAAGGGACAACTAACTAACATTGAGACATTTGTATGGTACTTAGTAGCAATACACCAAGCATGCAATGTTACAGCTAGCATGCAAGGGACTGCTAGCATACAACAGCAAGCATGCAAAGGACAACAAGCATGCTAGGGACAAAAAGCAAGCTAGGGACAACAAGCAAGCAAGATGCAGCAAGCACATAGGTCAGTATGGCAACATGGTGCAGCAATGGCACATAATGCAGTACAATGATGGATACAGTCATGATTAATGAAGCATGATGAGATGCAACATAGTGATGATGGGTGCAGCATGGTGCAACACGGTGAGGTGTAGCATGATGACGAAATGCAGCACAATGATAGTTGAAGGAGTCACCTTGGAAAATCAGTTGAAGCAGCATGTCTTCAACTGATCTCATGTATCATCTTCTTAGAGATGATCTATGCTCTTATCTAGATAAGTCAAAGTGTTGACTTCTATTGTAAACATACTCTCTCTCTCTCTCTCTCTCTCTCTCTCTCTGTGCTGAACTATTGAAGAACATATAAGAAGAATTGATCAAGGGTTTCCTCACATTGGGGTTTGTCCCTGACTAGCGCCACATCTTGTGTCCTCTTGTCTTGGCTTGTCTTCTGCGATTTATGTTTATGTTCTATCTGCAGTTTCCTTTAATGCTGATGTGATTGCTAATCTGGAAAAGATATTGAGCTAACTGTGAAAATTGAAATAAATTGCTCTAAGCATAGAACATACCTAAAATTAACATGGTATCAGAGCTAAGGTGAAGGCAATGCCCAAGCAGGAGTGAAAGAGCAATCACCGAAGACAGTTGGGAAAGGAAAAAGGGATCAATGGATTCCTCATCCCTCTTCAAATTCACCAAGGGTGAAGTCGAAGCAGAGAATATTATCAGAATGGCGCAGTAGAAGTCTCTGATGGCCTACCTAAAGATCACTTCAATGGGAAGTACAGATCTAAGGGTGGAAGGAAAGGCAGATGCCTTGGTTGTAATAAGTTCGGCCATTACGCGAAGGAGTGTCTGAGGTAGGGACACATCACTTTGATGATGATAACAATCAATCCAGGGACATCTTCAATGATTAGAGGAATGACAGGTAATGTAGGTGATCAAGGAAACGACCGACTCTTCAGAGAAAACAAGGAACCCCAGGTATGAAGAATCAAATGTTGTTTTCGATAAGATATAGATGCGTTATCTTGTATTGACCCTCTCCTTCAGATTATTTGGGAATTTGGCTTATTGATCGTAGTGCTTCAAGGCACCTCATCACATATAAGGGTGCTCTCTCGAATTTGGTAGAGACGGAAACAACCGTGGGATTATATTTGGAGTTGATGCCACCTATCTCGGAAAGGGTGTAGGGAATGTTACCCCTCAATTGAATGAGGGTAACTCTATTAATTTACAAGAATCTGTTTTATGTACCTAATCGCAAGAACCTGGTGTCCATCTCAGAAATGGAAGTCAAAGGTTTCAGGGTGGCATTCATTGATGGAAAGGTACTTGTTAAAAAATAGAATTTTCAAAGATGCTTTTTCTCATGGGTTCAGGGTTGGCAATTTTTATCAAGTTGCAGGATGGTCAATTGGGGATCATGTCAATTGACATATCGCATCTCTAACATCGGAGGTCTACATATGGGGCCCTACTTGATGTGAGTCAAATGGTGATAGGGATGCCTGAATTCAATGAGAGCATGAAGGTACATGTCTAAGATGTACTAAAGGAAAATCTTATAAGGGGACCATTCCCCTCATGCAACAGGTCCACAGGTTTGGAACAACCTGAGGAGTTTGAGATTCATGATCGGGAATCTCATGTATACAGGTGGAAGAAAGCCCTCTATGGCTTGAAGCAAAACTCCTCGGGCGTAGTATGAGAGGATTGATAACTATCTGATGAAGCTAAGATTCACTAGGAGTGAAACCGATCCAAATCATTACCCGAAGGTTGTGGATGATAGACCTCTCATATCGGCACCTTATGAGGACGACCTATTTTTGACAGGTGCAGACCCTCTCATTTGCAGAAGTAAGAGGGAGTTGGATTTTGGATGTGGAATGATAAACTACAAGCTTGTGACTACCTCGAGGATCTTAACTTTCAGAAGTTATATGGTAGTGATGTGGTCCAGATTTGGAAAATGCCTAAGTTTCATAAACTCATTCGCGTTGATGTTCTTGGTGAACTTCCGTTCGGACATATGTTTTGCAGTTAGCATGGTGAGCTCATATTTGGTTGAGCCTCACTGGATTGGTGCCAAGAATCTTTTGAGATTTCTTTGGGGCACAATCTCTCATGGATTGAGATACACTACCGGAAATATGAAACTGCATGATTATTCGAATGCTAACTGGGCAAGCAGTGTGGAGGATCACTAGAGCACTTCTCATTGCTGGTTCTCTTTGGATTCTGCTTCAATATCATGGATGAGCAGGAAGCAGAAGTCAGTTGCTATAAGCACCGTCGAGACTGAATACATAGCTACGAGTATGATCTCGTGTGAAGCTACATGGTTGCAGAAGCTCTTAAGTGAGTTGTTTGTACACATGATGGATACCACTGTGATTCTCTGTGACAACCAGAGGGGGTTTTCAATTATTGAGGAATCCCGTATTTGATGATTGCTCCAGCAGATAGACATCATATACTGCCTTATCTGGGATATGGTAAGTCGATGAGCGAGGAGACTCCATCACATTGAGATTGATGTACAGTCCGCAAACATTTTGTCAAAGCCCCGGGGAAAAGTCAAATCTGTGACTTTCTCGAACGAGTTGGAGTCGTTGAGAGACCTTCTTATAAGGGTCTTGCATGTTGCATGCATTGAGCTCTGGGAGCTCTGGGGGCTTGGTGTACTTACTAGAGCAACATATGACCACAAGGTGACTCACCCTCCCCTGGTGGTGCGCTATGTATAGGATGATTAGTTCTCCTGTGGGCTGGGACTATTAGTTATCATGTGGCAACTGTGGAACAAGATGATTAGTTCTCCTGTGGAACAAGATGATTAGTTCTCCTGTGGACTAGGATGATTAGTTCTCCCGTGGCAACTGTGGAACAGGATGATTAGTTCTCCTATGGGTTGAGATGATTAGTTCTCCCATGGCAACTGTGAAACAAGATGATTAGTTCTCTTGTGGGCCGGGATGATTAGTTCTCCCATGGCGACTGTGGGGCAGGATGATTTGTTGTCCTGTGGACAGGATGATTAGTTCTCTTGTCGAGGCATACTACCCATGCAGTCTGGGACTCATGGGAAGTACCTCTCATTTGATCAATGAGCAGGGAAATGGGTTTAGGGACCATAGTAGTGCCATCGATGGACGCATCGATGTATCTACCGTACTCCCTATGCTAGGATGACCTCCATTGATCTAGGATCAATGAAACTGATCTGGGATCAGTATGAGTGGTTTGAGACACTCTCTTGTGATATTGATCTGGGATCAATAAAATTGACTTCAAGCTAGTAAGAGTGATGTGACACACTCTCTTCAGATGAAACTGACTTCGGGTTAGTATAGAATGGTATGAGACATTCTTGATAAATTCTTCTTCATGATTCAATAGAGGAGAGCAAAGCAAAGCAGAGCTCAGTAGGGCAAAGCAGTGCAGGGCATTGATGGCAGAAATAGTATAGTCGGACATATGGATCACTGGGTGGAGTTCTCCCTAGTTGAGAGGGAGTGTTAAAATTGGAAACTAGGGCCAAACTCCATGTGGGTCATCTTATTAATGGAAGTTGATATTTTTCTTGGATCCCTCTCATCGAGAGGTGTAGGATTGATCTAAAGATAATCTGATTCCGATAAGTATTCATGGAGATATGAATTTATTTGTGTTATGGGACAATTCGTCAAGATCGGCCAACAACCAAATAAACTCCCTTGTGCTCAACGTTTTAGTATAAATAGAGGTGGCCTTCAAGTCATTTCAACACACTTGGGATCTCTTCCTCTCCACTTGTCTTTGGGTTTTAGTAGGATGAGAGATCCTAAGGGATAACGTTGCCCTAATCTAGAGGGCAGAAGCCGGAATTGCCGGGAATAGATGGAACTACCAGAACAACCGGGAAAGCTGACTTAGAGGGCGGAAGCCGGAACAGCCGGGAAAGCTGACGCAGAGGGTAGACGCCGGAACTACGGGGAATTGCCAGGAAATCTGATGTAGAGGGCAGAAGTCCGAATTGTCGGGAACTGCTAGATGCAACTGGAATTGCCGGGAACTGTTGAAACTGCTAGGAAAGCTGACGCTGAGGGCCAGAAGCCGGAACTGCCGGGAATAACCGGAATTGCCGGGAACTGTCGGAATTGTCGGGAACGCTGACGCAGAGCGCAGAACCCGGAATTGCCGGGAATAGCCAAAATTGCCGGGAATAGCCAAAATTGCCTGGAATAGCCAGAACTGCCGGGAATTGCCGAAATAGCCAGGAAAGCTGACGCAGAGGGCAAAAGTCGGAAGAGCTGGAACTGCCAGGAAGTGTCGGAACAGCCGGGAAAGTTGACACAGAGGGCAGAAGCCGGAACTGTCGAGAACGTCCGGAATTGCCGGGAACAGTCGGAATTGCCGGAATTGTTGGGAACTGCCGGGAACAACCAGTATTGCCATGAACAGCTGGAACTGCCAGAACTGTTGGGAACAGCTGGAACTGCCAGAACTGCTGGGAACAGCCGGAACTGCCGAGAACTGCCGGAACAACCGTAACATCTGTCTCTAAAGGAGAGTAGCATGCAAGGGACAACTAACTAACATTAGGACAGTTGTATGGTACTTAGTAGCAAATACACCAAGCGTTCAATGTTATAGCTAGCATGCAAGGGACAACTAGCATGCAACAACAAGCATGCTAAGGACAACAAGCATGCTAGGGACAACAACCAAGCAAGGGACAACAAGCAAGCAAGGTGCAACCTACACATAGGTCAGTATGGCAACATGGTGCAACAATTGCACATAATGCAGTACAAGGATGGGTACAATCATGATTAATGAAGCGTGATGAGATGTAGCATAGTGATGATGGGTGCAGCATGGTGCAGCGTAATGAGGTGCAACATGATGACGAAATGCAGCACAATGATAGGTGAAGGAGTCACCTTGGAGAATCAGTTGAAGCTGCATGTCTTCAACTAATCTTATGTATCATCTTCTTAGAGATGATCTATGCTCTTATCGAGATAAGTCAAAGTGTTGATCTCTGTTGTAAACGTACTATCTCTGTCTCTCTCTCTCTACTGAACTATTAAAGAACATATAAGAAGAATTGATCAAGGGTTTCCCCAAATTGGGGTTTGTCCCTGGCTAGCACCACATCTTGTGTCCTCTTGTCTTGGCTTTTCTTCTGCAATTTATGTTTATGTTCTAGCCGCATGTCTTCAACTGATCTCATGTATCATCTTCTTAGAGATGATCTATGCTCTTATCTAGATAAGTCAAAGTGTTGACTTTTGTTGTAAACGTACTATCTCTCTTTCTCTCTCTCTCTCTTCTGAACTATTGAAGAACATATAAGAGGAATTGATCAAGGGTTTCCCCACATTGGGGTTTGTCCTTGGCTAGCGCCACATCTTGTGTCCTCTTGTCTTGGCTTGTCTTTTACGATTTATGTTTATGTTCGATCTGCAGTTTACTTTAATGTTGATGTGATTTCTAATCTAGAAAAGATATTGAGCTAACTATGAAAATTGAAATAAATTGCTCTAAGCATAGAACATACCTAAAATTAACAGGATTGGTGTAGTGTTGGAGGAGCAAGGAGTTTTGGAGTTTGTGGATAGTCCATTAGCCCAACCACAATTACCTTAACAACTGGCCTAACATAATGAGTAGGACGCAAAGGCCAAAAGAATAATTCTTGAAGGAGTCAAGGATGACATCATACCTCACCTTTCCGGAAAGAAAGCTCAGGCCTTTTGGTCAACTATCTTAGGGTTGAACTAGGGTTCGAGTGAGGCTATGGAGTTGGTACTTAGAGATAAACTAAAAAATATCAAGATGACCAAGTCTGAGTCAGTCATTTGATACCTTATGAAATTCATTGAAGTGAGGGACAAATTAGTTGGAGTTGGGGAGACAGTCTTGGACAAAGACCTTGTAAGTTTTGTGCTATTAGGCTTTCCTAAGTCATGGGAAAACTTTATTGAGGCAGTGAGTGGTAGAGAAAAGCTTCTAGATTGGGAGCAATTATGGAGTGATTGCATGCAAGAGGAGATTGAAAAGCAATCTAAATCTGGGTCTCATGCGAAGATTGAGGAAGAGGAAAACTTTCCCCTAGCTGGCAAAGGGGGCAAGGCCAAGGGCAAGGAAAATCCACGAGGCGCTGAGTCCAGTTCAGGAAGCAAGAAGAAGAAAGTTCTCAGTAAAGTGAAGGGTTTTTCTTGTCATCAGTTTGGGAACTATTCCACCAAGTATCCAGAGGAGATCCAAGAAGGATCACATGGCAACATTAGTAGAGGTGGAGGATTTCTATTCTTAGTTTAAGGAGGAGTTTTTGCTCATAGCTTGCATGGCAAGCTCAGTAGCCAGCAACGTATGGTATATTGACAATGGAGCATCTTGTCATATGACTAGGGACAAGGGATATTTTAGCTAGTTGACAGAGAAGGATATGCGGTTTCATATAGAGATGGAAGATGATGGTAGGTACCTAGCATAGGGCATGGGCACTATCAAGTTTCAGAGGGAGTTCAAAAATCCTCTCTATCATAGAGATGCTATCTATTTCCCAAGGTTGAAGAAAAATATTGTTTCAGTCTCAACCTTGGAAAAACAATGTTATGAGGTTATCTTCAGTAGAGGAAAGGCCTTCCTCAAGCCCTTAAATTCTGGAGCCATGAAGCAAAATGGACTTTGGGTGAAGAACCTCTACATTTTACAGTTCGTGACAGAAGTGGCCTTGAGCAACAGAGAGATCAGTGTGCATAGATGTGACCTTAGGGAGCTTTGGCATAGGTGTATGGGTCACTTACACCTTGAAGTGCTGAAGATTTTGAGGGAGATTTCCATACGATTGCCACAGTATAGTGTAGATCAACATGACATGTGCAAGGGATACACTCTAGGCAAGTATGCCAAGACATCCTTTTCTAGTAGAGACAACAAGGCCAAGAGCATCTTGGAGTTGGTACATTTGGATGTATGCAGACCATTTTCCTGTCCATCCCTGATGGGATACAGTGATTATGTCACCTTCATTGATGACCATTCAAGAAAGACTTGGATCTTCTTCATGAAGAAGAAAGATCAGGTCTTCTCAAAGTTCGTGGAGTTCAAGGCCTTGGTGGAGAACCAGATTGGTAGGACGATAAAGGCATTGAGGTCAGACAATGGTGAGGAGTACATCTCCAACGCCTTTCAAGACTTGTGTCCTAAGAAGGGCATCAAGAGAGAGCTCACCACACCTCATAACCCTCAGCAGAATTGGGTAGCTGAGTGCAAGAACCAGAGCATTGTTGGAGCAGCCAGGGATATGTTGCATGACCAGGGGCTATCTATGTTTCTTTGGGCAGAGGCATGCAACATTGTAGTCGTTTTGTAGAACAGGAGTCAACACAGGGTGCTAGGCAGAGTCACAACAAAAGAGGCTTTCACAGGAAAGAAGTGTGACGTGTCTCACTTTCGAATCTTTGGCAACCTTGTTTATTGCCATGTGTCTTCTGATATCTGGATGAAGCTGGAGCCCACAACAGAGAAGGGCATTTTCATGGGCTACAGTGAGACAACTAAGGCATACAGGGTGTATATTCTAATACTCAGGAAGACAATGATTAGACGTGATGTGAAGTTCGAGGAAGAAAGAGCTCTTAGGAAGTCCTTGGAGCGTGAGCAAGGTGCAACACAGGGGGAGGAGCAATAGGCTCCCAAGCAGGAGGCTCAACTAGTTTCTCAGGCTTCATCACAACCAGTTGTTGGGTAGGCCGACCAACACGTAGTTTAGGAGAAAGCACCGGAACAAAAGGAGAGGGTATAATTAGAGGGGTTCACTCAGCCAGTGACTCCCAGTGTAGGGAGAGAAAGAGCTAGGTGGGCAGATCAATTGATTAGGGAAGCTCAGGAGAGAGTTGGAGCTCCTAACTCCACATTCAGACAGAGTAAACAACCACATAGATATATTGGGTACATGGCACTTATGACTAAGGTGATAGACTCATAATCTTGTTATAAGGCGGTAACCTCTCAACAGGTATGGCAAGATGCCATGATGGAAGAATAGTCCTCTATCATGCAGAATGATGTCTGGGAAATTGTGCCAAGACTAGTTGGCAAGTCAATGGTTGGTTCACGTTGGGGTTACAAGATTAAGCATGCAACTGATGGGAGTGTGGAGAAGTGTAAGGCTAGATTCGTGGCCAAAGAGTTCTCTCAGGTCAAAGGGATAGACTATGATGAGATGTTCGTACTAGTGGTTCGATATTAGTCCTTTAGGACTATTCTCGACGATTGTAGTACAAATGGGGTGGAAGATCCACCAAATGGATGTGAAATTGCCTTCCTTAATATAGTTGTTGAGGAAGAGATATATGTTGAGCAACATGAGGGGTTTGAGACTTTCAGCAAAGACACACATGTGTGCAGGTTGAAGAGAGCTCTTTATGGGCTTAAACAGGCAACTAGGGCGTGGTGTGCCCGGATAGACAACTACTTTTGGTGAAGCTAACTTCAACCTGTAATATATTGTGGTTGAAGGCTAACCGCTCATTCTTGTGTTACATGTTGATGATTTGATGGTGACATGGGATGAGGAGCTCATCTATGATGGCAAGAGAGATCATGCAGAAGAATTTGAGATGAAGGATATAGGGCTTATGCACTATTTTCTTGGATTGGAAGTTTGGTAGGGTGATGGGAAAATATTCTTGGGATAGGGCAGGTATGTGCAGGAGATTCTGACGAGATTCCACATGTGGAATTTGCAGGCCCATGACCACACCTCTAGTCACAAATTAGAGGAAGGTGGACGCTACCAAAGATGAGTGAGTGGATCCCACTCTCTATATGCAGCTCATATGGTCGTTGATGTATCTTGTGAACACATGACCAAACATTTTCTTTGTAGTTACTAGTTGACCCAGTTCATGGTTGAGGCGACTAGAGTGCATTGGGTCGCTGCTAAGCATGTGTTAAGGTATCTTAGTGGCACAACATATTATGGGTTGTTGTACAGGCAAGTTGATGGAATGAGTCTTTAGGGTTCACAGATGCATATTGGGTAGGGGGTTCAATAGACAAGACAAGCACTTTAGGTTGTGCTTTTAGTGTTGGGTCAACAGTTGTTTCCCAGTTCAGCAGGAAGCAGAGATCAGTGGCATTGAGCTCTGCTGAGGTCGAGTACATGGTTGCCAACTTGGTAGCTTGCGAGGCTATTTGGTTGAGGAAGCTACTTGTCGGGTTGTTCAGTCAGAGGTTTGAGCCCACAATCATAAACTGTGATAATTAGAGTTGCATCAAGCTTTGAAAATCCACTATTTCATGACTGCTCCAAGCACATTGAGATCGGGCTCAGAGATTGTGTTCAAAGGGGTAAAGTCAAACTTCTGTACATAATTACAAAGGAGCAGAAAGCAAATATCTTGACCAAGGCATTAGCAAGAGGCAAATTTGTCTATTTCAGAGATAAATTGGGTGTAGTACATGTTATCCATAATTTTGTCAGTGATCTGAGGAAGCAGTGTACCAAAATTTTTCAAGAATCAAAGTCATAGCCAACATGATTATATCATCATAAACCTAATTTTTGCAAGTTTTATTGTAAATAATGCTAGTATGACCATTTAATTATGTAACAACACCTAGGTAAGCCTCTGATTTTGGCAAAGTATTTCATCCTAGGAAGTTTTATAACCTCCCCGAATTATGCGTGCTTGTAAACATGTATAATCGACAGAGTTTTTCTTCCAACTTAAAGCCCCAAAGCTAGGGTAAAATTCGTTGACAAAGTCTTAGATGAGTCCTAGTGTTATATTGAGTCTATTGTAAAAGTGTGTTTAGGAATAATCTTAGCACATTTGCTAAAATATTTTATTACAAGCACACTTGGTTTCATACTAGCTCATATTGCGTTGCAGAATTGGGTAATGTCTTGAGAGTTTAGTCTAAATGTGTATTTCCCCTCTAAGGGTTGAATTTGTAACTATTTGATGTAAAAATTGTTAGAAAATCAAAAAGGCAAAAATATTTTCTTATTCTTGATAATTACTTGTGATGTTTCTTATTTTTACAATTTCTTTATATCTTCTTTCCTTTAGTTCATTAAGCAATTACCAAAGCAACATCACATAAAACAATAGACACCAGATGCAGGCATTATGCCAGGGCAAAACCCCCCTCGAGGGGAAAACCCAGTCAAGAAATTATTCCTTTCAATAGTATTCTTTGAGACTCCTCACCCTAGACCAAGATAAAGCCTTCCCTCCACACCAAGTTAGCCTCCCAGAATTTCGACCCCTTTCTAGCAGCTTTGACTAGGCGACAACTTCTGACAACTGGTAGCTTCCGGCAACAAACGAGCTTGGAAGACTTTGATCTCCCAATCCAGAGCACGAAACAGAGAGAGAGAATGAAACAGAAAGAGAGGCACCAAAATTTTGATTTTTCGTTTCTCCTTAGACTTCCCCAAACTCGCATTCACTTCGGCTTCCCAACAACACACTGACACACCTTTTCCCAGCTAGAAGAGAACTTCACAATTTTTCCCAGCTACAAGAGATATCGAACTTGTGTGTGAGAATGATGCTCCAAATGAATTTGATGTGCTTGTATTTACAGGCTCCATGTGAGGTTGATTAGGGTC
>APFE030044779.1:3224-18124 GCA_000404065.3 Pinus taeda | reverse complement strand
AATTGAATGCATTTAGGTTGAAAGCCATAATGCTTATGCCTAGAGCAGTAAATCAGATACCTGTTACGAGCCAAGCAGCTAAGAATAAATGTAAAGAACAGGAGTTGTTGAAACTAGCATATTGGAAGATCAATCAACCGAAATAACCGTGAGCAGCCACAATATTGTAGGTTTCTTCCTCCTGACCAAATTTGTAACCTGAATTTGCAGACTAATTCTAAGTAGTTTCCCTGGTCAAACTCAATGCTTTACAATGTGATAAGGAGGTATCGAAGTGGAAGGTGAATTGCATCAATTACAATACATATATCATGATATTTAATTTTACATGAATTGTTGAGGGAAGGCATACCCATGCTCATCTTATAAACTTTCATTACATGTACACAAATAGTCATCTAAGGATATAGACCCATGATCAGAATGACCATCAATGTAAAGCCATTGTATATATGATTTAGTACTCCTGAAATCATAGCTCGGATGGATGAAACTAGATCCGGGGTCTTCTATCTCGTTCAAACATTCGCTCAAGTAGGATTCTAACCATGTGAATATGTGATCTGAAGTCGAACATGGGAAGACACCATGTGATTACCAGCCAATGATGTAAGTCGTTAATAGATGCAAGAGAAATCACCGATAATGATAATGATCCTCAAGGTACTATAGTACATTCGGCATGGTGTGAATGGATGATTTGATTTTGAACACCATACAAAGTCTTTTAGTCGAAGGCCATTGATGTCAACCTATCGTCAGAAGCAAGAAACCTGCCATTGATGCATGCAAGCCTCAAGGTACTGCAAGGTTGTTTCTACATCAACTTCTTGGATAATGTGCTGATCTCGAAAAGAAGTGACTCATCGCAGGAGGGCCTTGATGTATCCCACATCAATGATACGAAATGAGTCTTGTGACTTTAGAGATGGAATTTGACTGACGACACAAGGTTTAGGAATGGTGGTCATGAAAATGAAGGTTTATGCTATTGCAAAGGATGAAATTTTGACTGAATGAATTATTTTGAACATGCCAATGACACTGAAATGAATTGGTAGCATTGACCCAAAAAAAATTGATGGATGGTATGATAGACAAACAATGTGATAACCATCAAGCTAATAACCCAACCCAAATAGTCATGGTGATGGAGTGAAAGTGTCATGTTCAAGAGTGACTTGCTACCATAAAGTGGTTTTCCCCTTTTTTCCATTTTCCCCAATCATTGCTGACCAATACCTCTTTATTTTTATCAATCTTGAGGAGTATAACATATGCTTATTGTATAATTCCACCCTTCAGGTGAATCCATCACTATGTGATGTTTTAATGAGTCTAGCGAAGGTGAAACTTGGTCTTGTCTAGATGGACAAGTTTGTCACTATTTGATGTTTTAACGAGTTTAACGAAAAAGATAACTCAGTCCTTTTCATGTTTAGAGAATTTGAAAAGGGGAAAAAATAAAACTCCACAAGCTCTTTTTCGTAAATTAATCTCTCAAGCTCGAAAAAGCGTAAAATAATACAAGAGAGATATCGTTTCCAATCCGTTAATAAGCTAGAAGGGAAAAGTGCTTGGTAACCTTTTCATATTTATAGATTCTAAAAAGAGCTTAAAGAGGACTCCAAGGGGGTTCCTTTTTCGTTTTTAACAGAGCTTGAAAAAGAGATAAAAGAGTGCTATGTGGTTAAAGGTACAATTTACAATCGAGCACATCAAATTCTCTAAGTCAATTGCGAAACCTACTCAAAACACCACCAAATGGATTAAAAATACCTATTTCATAGGTAAAAATAGGCAAATACTAATGTTTACTCGATTAATGAACATGAAATAAACATAAAACAAGTTTTTACCATGAAATTTTTACCATTTGGAATTTACCATTCAGTTTTGTGCTCTGAGTTATTTTTTTACCTCAAACTTCATCAGCTGATTGCGAGATATTCTGCGGACCATTTCTTGAGTCGTCCGGACCAGATAGGATCTAAGCCTCTCTTGTTTCTTTTCAAGTTATTCTTTTGTCATTTGATGCAAGTTTTAGGGTTTTTTGGGGTCCCTGTGGTTTCATTTTTTCACTTTAGGATCAACACAGGCTTTCACATCAAAAATTGTGCTAAAGAGCACCCAGATAGAAGCCTGTATGCTCTACACTACACTTTCTCTGTGCCTGGGCTGTGCTGGGTGAGTTTCCCAAGTTTGATTTAGCTATTTGATCCAAAATTCGTCATGTTTTTTGCATGGAAAGGATCCTAACTAAGCTTATTATTATGTTTCAGGATTTCATCAAATCATAATTTCAATTACATGGAAAGAAGGAGTGCACAAAGAACAAGACATGGTTGCCCTAAATAATCTGGGTACAGTTGATGCCCTCAAAAACTGTGGTCACTCAAACGCTTCAAGTTTTCTGGAATGAGGCAATAAATAGAACTACTTTTGTTCCTTGGTCATGCATGGGATCTGATAGATCAGAGCTTTCACATTAGGGATGTTAGATTCCTATATCAATAGGATTCATTTTTCATGATTGACTGGAGTAGTGCCAAATATGTTCATCCTTTCCATACTGCAAAGGTTCCATATTTTGAAGAATTTCACTATGTACAGTTGCTTGACTCTTATCATAGCTTGTGATTGGCCAAACAGATTAATCTTGGCCAAGTTCATCTTTGAATTTACTTGTCTTAGATAGAGAATAAAGGTCTGTCCAAACAGCTCAAGCTTGGCAGATGAGTAGTTAAGTAGAGGATCAAAGGAGCCCAACTACTTAATCTTGGCCCCTGGAAGAGGTAAGGGTAGACTTAGATAGGAGGGAAGTTAAAAGAAAAGAAGAAAATCAGGGTTTGTTAGTTCAAATGCACCCAATGAAATGAAGAAAAAATGTTAGGTGTACTAGGCTGGGTAGGCAGTTTTGATGTTGTAGAAGTAGGTTTATGAGCAATTTGGTCCTTTGGAATAGGTTTCATCTCATAAATATCATAAGGTGATATGGCAAGGTGGTTACAAAACAAATGGAGCATGACTAATTCCCCTCCTCATTTTTCCAAGAACACTTACTAACATCCCGCCAAGGACAATGAGATCTGCTCACTGCCCTTAGTCCACTTCATTTCATGGAAAAAAACTAAGTGAAACTGTGTTTTCACCTAGGAAAAACAAGCCACATTCCTTGTGTAAAATGCTTTTATTCCATTATGCCAAGTTTCCCAAACTTCATAACTTGGTATCCTTTCGTTCCCCCATGCCTAAGCTTTTCACTCTATAAACTTAGCATTTATTCATACATATCCATCCCACATATTCATATTAACCTCCTAACTCTATTATATAGCTCCTATATAATGTTTCCCCACCCTATTACATATAAAAATACATAAAATGTCCCTAAAAAACTAATATCCCGACCCTCGGAAACATAGCCATATAGTAAAGATCTTTGGGAATTATAGGTTCACTTGGAACCTTATAATAACCCCTTGCGCGCATGTAAATATTGGGTTTCATTTAACATTCGGTTATATGAATAACCAATCCGCCAAAGTCCAAAGTTAAAATACATTGAAAAACCACACAAAAACATTATAAAGCACCGAGATATTATGATGGGTCCCCGTGCCACGACCCCCGCTGTTCCCTATTCGTCGTCGTCTGTTGGATCCAGGCTCTCAAACCCGACGGTGTGCAGCTGTATCGAGATGACCCCAACGCCCAAAGTTTATGTTCTGGGAAAATGGTGGTTTTGCCACCGTACAGTGGACATGCGTCACCCACCCGGCTGTATCGCAACCCCGCCCCGCTCAACACCACCAATACCCAAAAAGCGGTGTGATAATACCACATACCTCCCTCACTTCCCACTGCTGACGTCATCCTGTGACATCACATCCACGTTAGCTCCATGTCATTGTTGCCACCTCAGCGCCAGGTCATCCGCCTCGTCACCTTCCATACCCTGCTACATGACAAAAAATCTATGTCATGATGACGTCATCACCAAAAAGCACCAAAAAGCCCATAAAGCCAAATTTTGTCAAAAAATCCTGTGAAAGTGATTGTTTTCATCCATTGTTATTGCATTATTTTTCGGAACCTGTGCATGCATACTACGAAGAAATCACCACCAAAACCTCCACTCTGTCACCTCGACCACCATAGCCCAACGTCCCACTCTGCAAGTCATCACCCAACCGATGAGTAACTCTAGTGCACTGTTAAAACAGGTATTTATCATACTCCTGCTAAAAAACCCTCTGAATTTCGATTTTTCTCTGTAGAATTGTCCGGGCAACCCAGAATCTTGTTAAAATTCACCCTACTGCCTGCAAATAAATACACCAGGACCACTCTCTTGACCATTTTTTCATCGAAAAACCTGCACATTGCGTACCTGTCTATACAATTTCCCTAGTAAGCCGATAAAAACAGGTATTCACCTGAGTCTTTCTCCCAAGGCCCCTGTTTTGACTTCCCTCTGCAACATTGCCCACTGAAACTACTATTTTGCCCAATTTTTACTAAAAAACCTACCAACTCCCTCTCCCTCTGCAAATTTCTCCCATTAAGCCGAGCTCGAGGTCACTCTGTTCTGCGATTGCCAAAGGAAAGGCCCTGGAACTATTTCTACCCATTCCTTGCTGAAAAAACCCTCCAAGCTTCATTTTCTGCTACAAATTCTGCCCAACAAGTCAAAATAACACGCTCCAGTCTGCAAATCCTATGAAAAAGCCCCAGGGCTGCTATTTTGCCCACTGTTGCTGTAAAGACCCACATTCCAAATGAAAACACAAGAAAATTTATAAGATGGAAGCCCCTGCTCCAGTGGCCCTCAATGTGGCCCCTCTCAATACTCCACATAAAGAACTTGAATGGTTACCCCTAGTTGACAAGGATTTCTAGATTAATGACATAATGGGTAACAAATCGCATCTCCAGGCCTTCTGTGAGATCAAGAACAGCTACAGAAACAACGCTGACATCTTTGGAATTTGGGAGTCCAATATGCCCATGTACTACCTCCCTTGTAACAATGTTTTTCCTTACCTCATTCACTAATTCCATGCCAATTATGAGCCCACTCAAAGGGCAGTGATGTCTCCTTCTGGAACAGTTCTATTTTATATCACCCCTAAATCTATAAATGAGATGCTACATTTTAAGCCAACTAGGCCATTGACTCCTCTTTCCTTGGGACTTTTGCTTGACCAAGGTGCCAAATTGCCGAGTTAAGAAATAACCAGAATAGGCCAATTATTTATGAAACCAAGTTTTCAACCTCAGGAACCTCCTCCATATCTGAACGCATGGTTTAATAAAGCAGGAAAATTTATTATTGACATGATAGCCTACATCCTGGGATTCAAAACCAGTGAGTATGTAGATGAAACCACATTGGTCCTCTTATCCATATTTACTCCAGGACAACCCCCTGCTATCAAGTATGATTATGCCACCTTCATAGCTGATAAGATCCATGAGAAATTCATGAGCATGGACAGAGAAAGAGTGTTTAAATACACATCATACATATATCATTTGTTGCTCTATTATCAGTGGGATAGTTTTCGAGTTCCCCTCAGAAAATTAGATGTCAAATGAGAGACAAGGTCTGTAATCTTCTGGACCCCAGTCTTCCACCATGTTTACTACTCTCCTTATACTTATTGTGAATTCATTGATATGTTCATATATCCAGCCACCTCTATACTAATGGCAAGTCCTCCAGAGAGACTCTCTGGTGAAATGCAGAGAATTCTACAGCTCTCCAAGAGCTATAGCATAGGTGACTGGTACTTTTACCAGAATCACACTGTGATCCGAATATATGGCTTGAGTTGTGCCCCTACAAATTGCCAAAATATGTGCCAATGTGATTGTTTGCCCTGGAATACTTCAGAAAATTTATCTAAGCAGATGTAATCCATTTCTGTGAGGCCAAGAAAAATGCACAACTCAAAATAAGAAATCAATTGGGCCCTTTCACCTTCAATAAAAGGGAAGCCTGGCAAGAGGCTGATGATATTTGAGGGCACAGACTCAAGCTAAAACAGAGTTTCTATTGGGCACCATATGACCCCAATCATTTCATAAGTTATAGGAAAGTGAAAAATAAGCTGCCAGCATATGTTCATTGTATAATCCCGGAAATCCAGCAATATGCTAATCAACAAGAGTGGATAGAGGGCACATTAGTTGAAGAGATAACTGAAGAAGATAAATTGGAAAAGGAAATGAAAGAGCTTGAAAAAATGCTTGACCTGGACTCTTTTGGATAGGTATCCTTCAAGCTGCCCCAACACATTGGAGGTGATACATCTTTTGCTGAGAGCTCATAGAAAACATCCCAAAAGGTCAGTTTAGTAGCAGCAAAGGGCAAGGAGGTGATGGATACACAAGAACAAACAATGGAATATCAGCCTACCACATCTAAAGAACAGGGTCAAGGGCAAGTTCCCCCAGCTCAAACCAAGGCACCAGAAGCCCCTGCACTACAGACTCCTCAAAATGAGGAAAAGAGCAGAAAGAGAGATAGAGAAGGGATACCCCTGCCAGTGGACCAGCAGAACAGCCAAGAGATAAGAGGTAGAGATTGAATCCCCACTCCGAGGAGGAATTTTTGGAAGATACCAAAAGTAGCATGAGAAATGAGGAAAGGACCGAGCAGCAAACTTCTCCATTACCTGGCACATCAACTAGCTCATTCCAGCAAGAGCTAGAGAGGAAACATAGTGTGGAAGTTTCATCCACCAGGCCTCAAAGCAAGCAAAGCTCAGATATCAAGAAAACTTTCACTGAAATAAAAGCAAAAAATGATCCAATAAGGATGCAACTTTATAATCATCTAATGAGGACAACACCCACCAATCAACAAAGGCTAATGGCTACTTATGATATTCAGTAAAGGAAAATGATCCTCAGTCATTTCAAGCCCAAGACACAGCAACCACAGTCAGCTGCTAATTATATTATAACCAATCTGGAAGTTTTATCTAAAGATATCCACCCAATTGACCAGATTGAATTACATAAGCAAACTGGGGAGATTGTGTACTCCACCTTGGCAGACAAGGCATTGCTCGCTCACAAACTGGAAAATTCATTACACAATACCTCTGCTCAATTAGAATTGGAAAAGGCTTCCTCCTTAGCTAAGGAAAACAGGATTAAGTCCTTAGAAGAAATTATCATCGAGCTTGGGCATAATCCTAAGGATGAAAAGGGCATCAAAGCACTAATAAAGAAGAAGGAGGAGGACATTGTAGCCCTCAAAAAGCAATTAAGGCTGCCAATTACAATGCATCCACAAACTTCAGAAGTTGCACAGCAGAAAGAAGAGGAGGACATGGTAACTTACTAATAAGGATGAATGAGAGATTAGCAGAAATAGAGCAGACATTGGAGAAATCAATTAAAGAGAAGCAGGGAGAGTCGACCTCCTAGCCACCTGAAACAGCTCCAACATGTACCACTACTCCCCGCACAGTTACAACAGCAGTCCCTCCTACTATCCCAGCATCAACAGCAGGTACCTCAGCTTCAGCAACAACAACAGGGCCAGATACCAACATGGGCATGGAAGAATTGATGAAAGTAGTAAAAGAGCTGGAGGTCCAAATGTCAGAGCTTAAATAGGCAAAAGAAAAATTGGCCAAACTAGAGGTAAGCTATGACAAATCTAAGATAAAAGTGGCAGAGAAAACCAGAGAGGTAAAGGCCCTGGAGAATAAGGTGAAATCATTGGAAAAAGATCTCACCCTGCATAAACCTCTAGCAGACATCAAAACAATTTTGTGGACCGAAATTGGCTAGTCTATCACTGACCAATGGCAATAAATTCAAACGATCCATGAACAAATAGAATTGATAGAAAGGGACTAAGTGGAAATTCAAAGGGCCAGGGCATCATTGGGAAACATGCCTGAGCAGGCCAATAGACTGATCCAGTTTTTGAATACTCATACCAGAGAACAGTTAACAACTTTGGAGATCAGGGACAGAACATGCACCATTTTGACAGTGAAAAAAGTGCTAACTATGAGGAATTTTATACATAATTTGGAAAGGAAGTGCCAAGAAATGTAGATGGAGATAAATGCCTTCACAGAGAAGTTTACAGTCTTGCAGCAAAAGGGTCTACCCAGTTTATTAACTAGCAATCAAAGACTGTTAACACATCAACAATATGCTCACAGGGTAAACACATATGTTGCCAATCAGATCACAGCATCATCAAGCACTTCAGAAGACATAGGACCTCCCTCTAGATAGAGCTTATATGAAAAATTGGAAAATCTATTCTATATTGAACATGAAATAAATCATCTTTTTGAATTCCAGCCCAACGTCTACATGTATACTGAAGCTGACGAAACACTAATAAAAATACAAAGACATCAGTTGCCAACAAACGAATGGTGGCAGAGCATGCTGGAAGTTTTACCAATGTAATTCTGATTTTTCTTTTTATATACATTTGGTCAAATAAACAAAGCATGTGGCAGATATAATAAATATGAGAACAATAGAGGAAGGAGGTCAAGCGGGGACTAGAATGCATTAAAGCGGAATCAAGCACAGATCAAGGGGCCGGGACAGCAACGAAGGAACGCAAAGTAAAGACACAGCTACCAGCCGACTTCTTGAGTTAAAAAGTCAAACATATCTTATCAGTTAAAGTAGCCAGCATAGCAACAATTACTCCTCCATTCATTTCTACATTTATTTCCCTTGTCAGAGTAGGTGGAGGTAGTTATTGCGTGACATCTTATCCACATGATATTCTGTAACTCTCTTTTATATAAATACCTCCCCAAGAGATGTATTTGGGGTTGGTGATTTTCCTCTCTGGACCGTGTTGTAGCTCTGAGATTTTTTTAATACAAAGGTTGTTGAAGTTCACTGCTGCTAGACCGTCTAAATGTGGATTTGATGTTCTGGGCCCTGCTACAGAATTCCTGTGTCTTTCTATGGATCAATAAGTTGTTCTAAACTGTGTTTTGTGTTTTATATATTTGCAAATTTCATATATGTTTCATAATCTTAGTAACAGGGAAAAATATTATCCCAAAATTTGTTTAAATACACTCTCTGTTCAATCTTTGCTGTTAATTATGTTTTCTTCAGAATTAGCATAAACAAGAATTCTTAGCTTCTCCTATTTCCACTGATTCTTTCACTTTGAATATTTCCAAGGAATTCTTTACTGCTCCCTGATAATATTCATGCACTTTCCCTCTGCTAACATAATGAAGGATTCTTAACTGCCTTCATCCACTGGCTTACATTCCATCAATTTCTAGATTTTAAAATTGTTCCAAAATCAATTATCTTGCTCTGTACTATTGGCCTTTATCAGAGAAAACACACTTAGTAGTGCATCCTCATAGACTCCATTTGGCCAATGGAATAAACTATTTCAGACTTGCATCCCAGCTATATTTAAAATCACCATCCAACAAACTTAAAACAAAACCCTGCACATCATAACTAGCATAAAATACTTCAAAAACAAACCTAAATTATAAAGAGAGAGTCGTCTCTGGATGCAGTTTGGCTAGAAGCTGCATCTAAAAGATTGGTCAGTGGTTACCTCGGTCGTATTCCCTTTTCTCAAGAATTTTAGGGAACAACCTGAGTGATAACAAGGGACAAGATGGTCCCTATTACCATTGATGATATTTACTTTCTTACCAGACTATCGAGGCGAGGTGCCCCCATCTAACTTTCTAGATTTTCCTGTGGAGGTGAATCAGTGAAAGATTATATTAGACACTTTTATTGTCTAGGTACATAGCCTAGAAAGGATGGGAAAAGAAAAATTAGGGATGTAGGTGATTTTCCTTTGAGAACGATCCTCTTCACAATCGCAAAATTGGTTGGCAGTGTGACACTACATCTGGCGAACAAATTTTATATGCAGTATGCACTGAAGTGTCTAGAGCCAAAAAATTTCAATTGGTGCGAGGTTGTGCTTTCCTCACTAAACGAACAACTGACCAAGGTAAAAAGTGGTAAGACAAATAATTTATACTATGGTTTGAGCTTAATCGCTTTTATCTTAGAGAGAATCCCATTGATGCAACCACAACATGTATCACTGGGTGTAGTTGGTCCTAGAGATCCACGTATGCAGAGGTGGGTCGAATTGATGGCTCAACATGCAGGTCAGTCAACAATTATTTTTTCCACTACATTCTTCAGTTCGCTCGAGTGACAACACCTTGTCATCGAGGAGCATCCATACTCAAGGATGGATTTCTGTGGAGATGCAGATTTGATTCTACCAGTTGGAGCACAATGGGGTGCTATGGGTAAATTGTTTGACCAAAAGTGTTTTTGATTTTTCAAGTTTTTACTTTTTTTTTATGTTTTTAATGTTTCTAAGACTAAACTAAAATCATTCTTATGTATGAATATGTGGGTATTATTCGACCTGTGGGGCACCACCAGGTTGTAGGTGGGCTAGCATGAAGAAACATTGGGATAGCAGTTCTCCAGGATTTAGATTTGGTTGAGACCTTAGCAGAGTTGTAGGATCACATAGAGGGATTAACCCTTGGTATTCTGAATGTCTGAATCGAGGAGATACCTATGAGGATGAAACTCCACACTATTGGTGTTCCTAGCCACTTGGTGAGGCTTTTGCGCATGGTAGCACAGGCTGTGACCTGTTACCATGAGCACCACTAGATCTACTTAGGATGTTTTTCATGCATTTTGAGTTTTTTGGGTCAAATGACCAAATGTGTCTTGGACATAAATTTTGTAAAAACTTTTAAAACACCTATCTAATTTACTTTCAGAGTTTTCTATGGTTATATGCAATCCTATTCAACTAATGATGTGAATTGAAAATATTACTTTTACATGTGTTGTAAATGTCTATTTAACACATAATTCGCTAGAGAATCAGTTAATGTGTTAAGATTTTTGGAAATATGTTGATATTGAATGTGTTCAAAACGTCTTTCCAAAATACGAACTCTAAGGAACATACAAAAAATTGTTGGATTTCAGATAGTATAAATGTTTGTTAGTTGTAGTACAATGAGTTGCGAGTCTAGCCTAATGATGATTCAGCTAATGCTAAGTGAAGTGGCATCAAAGAGAAGTTCAATCAACGCATTATACCCAGCGATGTTTTTCATCGATCGACTGATACAAATCCCTTGAAAACTCTCCAACTCCCCACTTGGAGCGAAAATAGCCCATGCCACAAAAGAAAAGTTCTGCGTACTATGACTAGTGCCATTGGCATAACCAACAAAAGGTTTCGAAGACTTCGACACCGACAACAAATGAAAAGCAGATTACTAACCAAATAAGAAATCTAAAAGATACACACCAACACACACATGCAATGAAAGCATATATATAGTATGTTTTACTACACTTAATCAAGCGTAGTAACGTTTGAAGTACAACCCGTTTCCGGGATGCAACAATTGAATCCCATCATAATCTACTAACTTGTAGGCACCTTTTGCCGGAACATGCTTGACAATATAAGGACCCATCCACATTGTTTTCAATTTGCCTACTTCAATTTTATTAGCTTCCTGATCGTAAAGCAATACCAGGCCTCCTTATGAGAATATACAAGGCTTGACATTTCGGTCATATTGTGCCTTGATATGTTTCTTATGTGTTTCGTTAGCTAATGTGGCATCATGAAGGGTTTCATCCAGATGGATTAATTCCAATAAATGCACTTATTCATCAGAAGTTTCGGGTAACAGGTCAATCACGAGTTTTAACGATGAAATTTCACATTTTTATCGGTAAGATTGCTTCCAAACCATACACCAACTGAAACGGTGTGAATCCAGTTGCATTTCTCACTGAGGTTCAATATGTCCACAAGGCAGAGTATAGGATTAAGTCCCAGTTTCACTTATGAACCCCTATCATTCTCTGCAACATCCACTTCAGGACTTTGTTGATGGCTTCAACTTTTCCATTCACTTGCGGGTAATAAGGGGTAGAAATATCATGTGACAGTCCTAACCAGCAGTCAACTTAGCCATCATGTGATTGTGAAAATGAAACCCATGATATGTAAGTATGGCTTGTGGTATTCCAAGCTGGGAAACCACATGGTTAAAAAAGGAAAGAGCAGCCATTTCACCACTATTGTTCAATGCTGACATCGCCTCAGCCCATTTAGTAAAATAGTCAATAGTGACTATAATATACCCATGCCCCCCGGCTGAGGTGGGGTTACGTGTCATGAAATCAATGCCCCATTTGGAAAATTGGACAATAGCAACGACTTGATGCAATGGTGTAGGTGGTAATCTGGTTTTTCGGTCATATATCTGGCATGTGTGGCAACTCCTAATAGCAATAATATAATCTTTACATATAGTTGGGCAGAAGTAACCGGCACATAAAATTATCTGTGCGGTTGCATACCTAGATAAGTCTCCACCATAGGCACCTAAATGCAATCATTCAATGCTTTCTTAGCTTCCTCATGCATGAGGCACCTCCGTAAAATTGTATCGATACCACGACGGTCAAGAGTGCCACCAATGATCAGATAATCTTTGGCTCGGTATCAGATACATCACTATTGTGAGCGAGAGGTATCGGGCCGGAAAGTTTGGGTATGGATATAGATCAGTATATCTCCATACCACATGTCAAATGACGATATCAGAAACAAAGACTCATCCAAAATCAATGGTTCATATGTTGAATCAATGGAGGTTGAGGGCAGGTCACAAAGTAACTCTGCAAAAACTAGAGATTTCTTTGATTTGGACTTGATGAATTCTAGATCAAACTCCTGCAAAATGACTATCCATTTTTAGCATTTTCCCCTGGCAATTGACATGACAAAATGTATGTAATAGGGTTGTAATTCGAAATGACAGTTGTTTTCTGAATCAGGGTGTAGTGATGAAATATTTGAACAACTTGCACAACTACCAAAGCTAGTTTTTCGACATAAGAGTACTTACTTTCTGTATCATTGAGATTACGGCTCAAATAATAAATCATATGCTCAATCCCATTTTCTTCCAGGCCTAAAACCATGCCAATGGTTGTATCTACAACAGCGATATACAGGTAATTGTCATTTTGATAATTTGAAGAATACATTAATGAAGTTCTAATCAAGGTATCTTTAAGAGCATCAAAGGAAGCTTGTGCAACCTGAACCCAATGGAAGGGTATCTCCTTTTTCAAAATATGCGTAAAACCTTTAGCCATCTCAATGTAATTAGGAATGGACCTCCTCAAAAAGTTTGCCTTCCCTTGGAGTCTTTATAACTGTAAAGTATTTGAAGGTGGAGGCAAATCAAGAATTGCCTGAACCTTTAATGGATCGAGTTGAATCCCCTCTCTAGACACTAAAAATCAAAGAAATCAACCAAAACCAACACAAAAAACACATTTTTATGGATTGAGTCGTATCTTATAGTGTTGGCACCGTAAAAATATTTCTCTCAAATGTTGCGGGTGATGAATCTGCTTTCATGAATGAGTAGGTAAATCGTCAAGGTAAGGTTGAACAATGTTCTTGATGTCATGGAATGCATAGTTCATTGCCATCTGAAATGTGGCCCCTGCATTCTTTAAACCGAATGGGAGTTTCCTATATGTGAATGTGCCCCATGGATAAATAAACATTGTTTTAGATTGGTCCCGGGGGCAGATATTGATTTGATTGTAGCCGGAAAAACCATCCATAAATGAGAATATTTCGCATCTGACACATTCATCAATAATCTGGTCAAGAGAAGGAGTAAGATAATTGTCCTTTGGACATGCCTGATTTACATCCCTATAATCGACACACACTTGAATTGTCCCTTGTTTCTTCGTGACAAGAACAAGGCTGGAAACCCAGTCAGTAAGAGGTACGGGGTAAATGAAACTAGCCCACAAATTTTTTTCAACTTCTGCCTTAATTGCAACGGCTTTCTTTGGATGAACAAGTTGAAGCCACTGTCAAACTGGCTTGACATCAGGGTACATTTTGATTTCGTGTTCAACAATACTAGAGTCAATGTCTGGAATCTCCTTGTAAGACCATGAAAATATGTCTCTAAATTCACGAAAGAGAGTATGGTAACTATCGAGTTATGATGGAGAAAAAGATTTCTGACATGAATGTTCTCTACAACATTAGGCTTGGTCGAAATATTAATAGAAATCATTTCTTCAATATTTGATAGGTTTTGCTCAGATTCTACTATGTCTATGAAAATTGAATTTGAAAGGAAATCAACAACTGAAGGGTGGTTTATTTCATTTGAAAAATCTTCAATGTCATTTTGAAGATGGGAACGGTGATGATAATATTCCCAAGGTTCTTCTCCTATCATCATTGATTGGATGATTCCTTCATCCGTAGAATGTATACGTGAGAAAGGATCTAAAGAAGTACCATATTATAATGAATGGTCTACCCATACAATTGGTGAATGCAGATTTGGGTTTGCCGCAAAAGCCCAAAAAATTGATTGCTATGCTCGTTCAATGGGGCTTATTGGCATAACTTCAATATTACTATCAACTTCAAAATGGTTGGTAACCCTCCTTAAATCAAATGAGGTGGAGGAAATCATGTTGCAAGTCTATACTCTTGCCACTTCTACCAAATGAGATGGTGATGGTAGTGTAAAAGTACCCATTAGGGAAGGATCTTTAAAGAGACGTACTCCAACGCTTTGAAGTTACAACGGGGTTCTGTGTACCAATGGAATGCTTCTTGAAGCCTGTGAACTATTGGAAAAGCATGCAAGTTGATCAATGACTGTGATTCCACCCTTATGAGGGAATGCAATAGTACTGAAGTATGTGGAGACCACAGTAGCCATAGCATATACCCATGGCCTTCCTAGTAAAATGTTGTAATCAAGGGGTCTGTCAACTACCTCAACTTC
>APFE030044757.1:31637-45373 GCA_000404065.3 Pinus taeda | reverse complement strand
CAAGCGTCAGTATACAGATCTAGAATAAGCATAATCAAATATATAGAGATAGTTCATTTCAAACCATTTGATCTCGATCTATCCTTAGATCTTTTTCTCCATCAACCAGTGAGATCCCTCTTTAGCTCAGATCTAGATCTGCACCATAACCCAATCACAGTATTCCAGATCTAGCACTTTATCAGATATTCAATAATTCCAATGATGCTTTGCCAAATGATCTCCTTCCCCTTTTATAGTCTTAGGCCTTTCACAATACCACGGTCCAAAACCAGAATAACACAATAACATGAACCCAATACTTGGGATCAACACTTTTGGATGCAATACCACGGACCAAAACCATAGGATCAAAAAACAGTCAGACCAATACCATGAACCAACCATGAAAGTGCGTGAATGTTTCTCCACATGAAATAAAAAATTTCTCCACATAAAAGTGCGTGAAATTTTCTCCACATGAAATAAACTTTTTCTCCACATAAAAGTGCGTGAAATTTTCTCCACATAAAAGTGCCTGAACTTTTTTTTTTCTACATGAAATAAACTTTTCTCCGTATAAAAGTGCGTGAACTTTTCTCCACATGAAATAAACTTTTCTCCGCATAAAAGTGCGTGAACTTTTCTCAAATTGAAATATACTTTTTCTCCGCATAAAAGTGTGTGAACTTTTCTACACTATAATTTATCATCTGAGATGATTTACCATCAAGGACAACACTTGTCTCATAATGCCAACAATCTCCCCCTTTGGATTTGATGGCAAAGCTAACTTGTCACACGTAGAACTATCATCTAATTCCTTTGAGCTGTCCTGCACCCCAGGCATTCAATCACATCTGATATCTCTTCTTGAAGATTCATCTAGTTATAACTAAGTGAGATGATTTTCTATGAGTGGGTTGCCATCAATTACAACAAATGCATCATAATGCCAACAGGTAAGAGGTGCAAACAATGATGTAACAATGAAATATGTAGCAAATAAGAGCTTCCTAACTAGATATTTAAATTTCACTATTCCAATTCAATTCAAAGGATTAAAAGATGCCAAACCATGCAATGTAATCTATGCATGATTCCCATGAAAACTATGAAAATGTAATCTATGCACAATTTCCTTTCTAGCTGTGAAAATGAGAATTCTAACTATGCAAATGTGATCTATGCAAGAGAATTATTCCAAAAAAAACAAGAGGAATATAATGAAATCAAACATAATCTCGCATTTCGTGAATAGAGGAATCAAACTGAAATTGGGTGAAAATTTCAAAAATCAAAAGAGATGACACTCAAAGGTGATTAACACTCATACACCATTCAGCAAAAATATGATCTCTTTTGCAAAAATATGCAAGTTCACACTAGGGAATTCCAATTTCACACACAAAACCCTAGATTCAAATGAAAATAAAATTTTCTTTTCAACACACTTAATTTTAGAAATGAGGAAAACTAAGATGTAAAGCCTAATCACTGATTCAATTACACTTTTCAAAATGAGGACTAAAACAAAAATTCATCCAAGCGATAAAAAATCAAATGAAATCAGTTTGCAAGGGGCCAAATGATAATAACAAATAAGATTCAAAACCAATTCTTACCAAAGGCAAAAAAACACAAATGAAAACAAAATGGAGGCTTTAGAGAGACCACAAGGCACTCAAGACTTAGGGTAGTTCAGTTGGAAGTAGGTTGGCCAAAGAGAGGCTAAAGAAGCAACACTGAATTTATACAAAAGTAGGGGCCAACTCTAGTGTAGAAGAGGCACCAGTGCATTGCAATGCTGGTAAAAAGTGGGTAGGGTGAGGTGAAATGCTCCGTCAAAGGCATAGGGGGTGCATTGGGCCTCAGAAAGAGGATTCTAGCACAAAAATTGCAAAAAAGGTTCAATAAAATCACTTCCTAGGTTTATTCTTGTTTGGATGATACAACAAAGGCATGTCAAGTAGGTAATCAAAGACAATGGACAAGGAAAACACCAAGGGAATACTCCATTCCCCAGTATGGTCACCAATTTGTTATATGAGATTTACGATTATGGACAAAAGTATCTCCCCTAGGTTTGTGGCTAACCTAGAACAACAGAGAGACAAGGAACACAATTATTTTCTTTACAGTAAATAGATGACAGAGTAAGGCCTACTTGGTATCATTCACACACTTCACTCCTTCTTTAGCTTGGAAGCTCCAATTCCAGCTCTGAATGTCAAAATCAGAACCTTCACAATTAGATAGCACAAGCCAAGAAACTATAAGATCTATGCAGTGTCATCTAAGTACTTCATTCAATAGATCAACATGGCATTGAAATATATGAAATAATAACATCACATATAGGCAAAAAATGAATTCTTTGCATTAATATAAATGGAAGGAGATTACAACCATAAGTAGGAGTTGATCTTGTAGAATAGTTCCTCCAATGTGTTGACTTGTCCTTTCCTTGTCACAATATGTACCTCCAATCACACTAAATGTATGAGATGATGACCACTCAATACAACAACATAAGGGTAGAATAACTCTCCCAAAGCCAACCCCCAACCACATAGAAGTCTAGGAATATATAGAGAAGTGGGGTAAGTTGGGAGTTCTTATCCAATTACCAATCTAGGATTTGAGATCCACCTTTTATGGGGGGATAGGATCAAAGGATAAGTGGTGAAATCTCCAAAGTGGGGAAGGATAGGATCTGAATTTTTTATCGAAGGTAAGTAGTTGAAATAACTTCTGGAAACTCCTAGAAGGGGAAGCTTTTGGAATCCCAGTCATTCTCATGGATTTCTAGAACCAATGCAGGTGCAAAGGGGAGCAACCTGCTGGTGACCAACATAAGTCATAGTGGAAAAACCTGTAGGTGATCGCACCCCAGTGGGCATACATGGAGCGTTGATCCTAAAACTAGCTCAAATAATGAAATTTAGGGTTGAAATTATGGGGGGTGAAGGGAACATGCTTAGAGATTTGTGCAAGATGGTGACAAGGGGGAATAGGATTTTGATTGGTCCCATTAGGAGGCTCACTGATCAGATGTGAAAAAATGGCTTATAATAGGGACCTGACATAAGCATCAACCTTGGCTTAAGTGCCCTACTCACCTGAATTATATTTGAATTCTGAGGAGACTTGGTCAACTTCTTAGCAAGACAACATTCAATATTTACATCACAAGAATAAAAAATATATATATTTTCAATATTACTACAGAAATATTCAATGATAAACATATCATCTTCTTGATCGAAAGGAGTTATACCTGAAAGAAAGTATTCGATGATCGTATTAGACTCCTTTTGAAACATCAAAAAATGCAAATATTCATCTACGAACAAAGGTTCATCCAACTTACTTGAACGACCATTACCATGTAATTTAGAAAAAATAAAATCATCGGGGTCATGGTCATCCAAGGGTTCTCCTTGATCAATGGGTGTAAGATTGATGGGAGCAATATCAATATTTGAACATTATTGGTTGATGAGGTTGGATGAATCACCATCAAGAGAGAGATGGGAAAGAAAGATGAGTTCTTCGTCTGCAAGATGATCTTCTGATTCAATGATTGGTTTAGATCCAACATACAGAACATCAAAGGGGGGAGGACATGGGACAAAGAGCATACCTGGTTCTTCTACCAGAAGTTGAAATTATTCCCGATCAGAAAAATATGATTCAAATATTTCCTTAACATCTAGACTAAGAAACAAAACTTCTCATCCAAGAATTTCTAGCCTGTGTCCTAATCCAGAAGATGATAACAAAGATAAGGAACCGATGTGCAAAATGTTTAAGAGATTCATTAAATTCCATTCTAAGTTGATCAATTTCGTCAATAAAATATTGATATTCATATTTATCAAAAAATCGATCAATCTCATTAACCAAGTGATCGAAAGATATGATAGAAGCGATGGGTAAATAATAGAATCATTTCTTCATATGACCATATAATTTAAGGGTAAACAAACTTGCAATGATTTATTTTCAATCGATTCCATTCAAGAAATAAAATTGAAAAAATTCAACAATGTAACTAAGGATAGTTGTTGTGCCCTTTCCATCAAATTTAAATCATGGCAAGTCATTTAAAAAGTCCACGGAGATTGTCATATCTAAAACTTGTGTAAAACACGTTGGGATTATGATTTGGGATGAATCCATTAAATGTAAAAGATTCAAATATACTTCCAAGGATCAAATTCTCATCTATCCCTCATTCCAGTGCCAAAATGTTGACGGTGCTGGATTCAACCAAGATTGTAAGGGTATCTCCCCGATGTGAAGTCCCAATTAGATCTCACACCATTTGGTGTGGGAGTCCCATTCAGTCATACGACTTGGCCACCATTGAAATGGTTCTCAAAGAAGTGCCTTTGTTATAATAGGACATAAGAGAATACAATGCCTCTTTGTGGCAGCAAGAATGTGAGCTTTTTGGGACACTCTATGTAAGGTGTATGAGGGAAACTTCCACGACAGGAGAGATAAATGAGTTGCCGATTAGAAAAGTAATAGTACTATCCTAAAGAGGGACCCAAGGATAAATATAAAGACTTCTTTAGTACCTGCAAATTAGTCCACATGGTAAACAACAATCCTTAAGGCATAACAACATCCATTCAATAACAACCATAACTAAGAAATTAAATAGTTCATTAACCTAGCATGTAAATAAAGCAACATGTACCGTAACATAAATAGAATAGTTCAACTATATACACAATACATTTATGAAGGAATTCCAACTCATTGAGCTTCTAATAATAAGTGAGAGATCCCAAGTACATTATTACATGAGTGAATTACTATATCCAATACTGGAACACAAATCCACAACTTTCTTCTCCAAAGAATAATATATCTCCTTTGTAGTACAAGAGAATCCATGGCTAAGCCTAAAAAAAGGCCCCTTGCTTGCGTTATGAGGAGCTATTTATAACAAATAAAATGACTCTTGAGCTTCTCATGACTCTTTGACTTCTATGATTATTCATATTCTAATATGATTCATTACATAAGAATGTGTGGCCATTCATATTCCACTTGTGTACCTAGGACTTCATTATATAATGTTTATTACAAAAGATAATTTACACGTGAGACGGTGGCCTAGTAAGACAAAACTCCTAAAAGAAAAAACTCATGAAATTGATAGATCATGTGCTTATTTATGGAGTTAATTTGTGATATAAGTGTGCCATTCTCTAAACTCCTTTGCGATGTCTTCAATCTGGTCTAGAAAGTCTCCTTTGTAGCACACCCTCACCTCTGATGCTTCTCACAGTATGTTCTTGGAGCTAGACTGGAAATTATTCCATAACCATGAAAGCTTCATGTGCACTTTGACTGGTCCAAAGGCATACTGTTGAATAACATATTTGGTCACTTCTAAGCCTTCCTATTCTATTACCTACTTGATTTTTTCAATGTAATCTTTAATCTCCTGAAAGAGGACCTCCCCGCCTCTGATTTCTTTAAGGGATTCAATGGTGATCTTCATGTGCTTTTGTGTAAGAGAGTCAAACCCATTATGCAGCTAATTATATACAACCATAGTATTAACCAATGTGATCCCAAATGCGAGTAATTATATAGGTGGAGTCTCAATTTCACTCTATCTATTTTAGCAGAGAAATTATCATTCTTTTCCAAATGCTCCAGAGCATTTGGGTGTTTTCCAGTTCACTCCTACATCTGGTCAACTGCTCTAGTTGCTATCTTTAGGAGTTTCACAACTTCTTGTGCATTCTTCTAAATGACAATGACAGACGACATGACATGTTGTATAAGTATCATCTCATCATATATTTGTGCCATGGTATCCTCCATTGTTCCCAATTCATCTAGCATCACTAACTACCATTCTACAGAATTGGAGTTTTGGGACAACAACCACTAGTTCTTTACTGCAAGATGCTCTACTTGTTTCGTTGTCACAAAACGTTTTCTTCTCAGCCTAACAGTCTCATTTAGAAAATTCTCTGAGTTATCCTATGCCACTATAGTGAATGCAAAATTTGTTGCCATAACTTCCCTCAGATTTCTTCTAGTGTTGGAGGTGATCACCTTTTTTGTCTCTACTGAGAGTGTGTTCTAAGGATCATTAGGAAAGTACTTATGCCTTTTTTGCATGATCATCTTCTTTAGCTGATCAAATGTTACGGTGAAAAAATTTGTGACTTTGGCTTCTAGTGGAGGTGTAATCCCCATCTCTTTGAATGGAAGATGTCCTCTTGTGAGTTGTTTTTCACTTAGAGTACTGGGATTGTCATCCATGGGCTGAATGGTGTCTTCATCCTCATATTGTTCCTCCTTCAGGCCTCGAGTCAATTATTCTTCTTCAATCCTCTTCACTACTTCCTCCTCTTGAGACTGCCTCTACTTTTCTTCCTCTATATATCTCCTCTCTTCTTCCTCTATCAGTTGATTTTCAAGAAACTCATCATGCTTCCTACTCTCCTCTTCTTATTCTTATTCTTCCACTTCTCTGCTCTCTGGCTTTGTATGTGTAGCTCCTATGTTTAAATGATCTACTTTCCATTTTATGCTACTCTCACTTGATGAGTACTTGATCCTTTTCCTGGGAGCTAACTTCTTTACTTAAGGTGTTGTTTCCTGCTCCCATTCCTGCTCCTGCTCTTGCAAGTCTTGAGCTAGTGTGTTGTGAGGTGAATTGGTGTTCATGGCTGGATGTTTATTCATTATGTCATTATACAAGTTCTATATCCTTTCATCCTCTCGTCAAAATATTAATGAGTACCTTGTATTATACTTGATACTTTCACAATGTTGCCTAACAATTCACATAGGATCATTTGTATCAAAGTCTTTGGTGGTGAAGTGTAGGCACTCCAACTCTTTAGTTTTGGCTGCCAGTGTCTTGTGAATCTTTAGTTCATATAATCTTATCTTTAATGGAAATATGGGACAAGGGGCTTTCTTCCTCCTATGAAGGGTTCTTGACAGTCCCTTGTCGAGTTAATTTTCCACCTCCTGCAAGACCACCTTTTTTGTCACCTATTGCAACATAAGATGAGAGTTTGTTTGACATCCAAAGAATTTGATGTAAGTTACCTTGGGAGATTCAAACTAGTCCATAATATCTTGAATTGAATCCTTCACTTGATCTTTCATGCATGGCGGATTGGTCTCAAATATCACATAAAAGATGGATGCAAAGAAGTGTTTAGCTAATCTATCATATGTGAAGCTTCCTTTTAATATCATCATGCAGTAGAAATAAAATGTGAACTTCTCTTTAGGAGTCCAGTTCAAATACAACTTTGGGAATGCATATCGTGCGCAGATACCATCTAAGAGATATGCATACATGTAAAATTATGGAGCTTGATTTGCTTGTAAAGATGCTTTGACCTACCCCACTTGTCATTGCAACTAAAAGGATAATATATCCACCCTTTTAAAATCTCTTCCATGGATCACCACTAGATTGAGCATATATATCCAGTTCTCTTGGAACACCTTAGAATTCTTGTGCCCAATCATACGACAATACATAGCTATCAAATACTGATGTACGTCTCTTAAGATATTTATCAAATAAACTGTTGTTGGGCAATGGAAAAACTTGGTAGGTTCTTGACACCATTGCTTGATAACATATGTTGTATTGATGTCATCCCATCTTGTGTAAAAGGAATCATTTTCATTTTCATTGGGCTTGGGCTTCTTATAATACATCTGCATATCATCACCATAATATGTAGTGAGATGTTCATTACTTTCATTACGTAGCACAAGGTGTGAATCATCCATATGTGTAATTATATATTCAATAACTTTAGCACATGGCATTACCGGGTATTTGCATGTGATCCTATGTATCCTAGACTTATTAATGTTTATAATATTTATACACATCTTCTAAGTCCTCAGGAAATGTCTCCCACATGAACGTGTTGTAGATATTTCTCTAGGTAACCTTTGACGTCTTGTCAATAAAACACTAAGTGTTTGCATATATAGTAATATTAGACTTTGTAACTTTAAATGGCTCATTAGCGCTTGCTCCTGAGAGTTATTTAGAGGCTTATTTGCATGATAACATGTTTCCAACATATGAAAACACAATAGTAACACTTGTAGCACAGACACATGTTTGTGGAATCACACTCATAAGATCATCTTGAAACAAATAAATATGCAACAATATTTGTAAATCATGTTGAAAGAGTGAGCACAAATGATAGAGCATGAAAAAATATGAATGAAAACCAAAAATATCATGCATGCAAGAAAAATACACATACAAACTAGGAGAGCGCACTCTAGAAGCACGAATAAACATCCATGGTCATTCGGGGCTTTATTGTGTGCTAGTATGCTCAAGAAAGACACAAAAAAATGAGGGTGCATTATAGTACCTTGATGGGTCAACGGAATGAGAAAATATGGCTTCATGTCTTCCCTATGCACCCATGCACCCTAAGAGACAAGAAGGGTGCCCTGTCGCACTCTGAATTGACGAAGGATGAAGAAAAGGGAGCTTTGGGTCTTCAAAGTGCGCCTTTGAACTCAAGACAAAGGAGGGCACACTGTCACATGTTGAAGGGTTGAATGATGAGGCTTCATGCCTTCGTGATGCACTCATGTGCCCTAAGGTAAAGAGGGTGTACTGTAGCACTCCAAAGGGTCGAAGGGAAAATCTTTGTGCCTCAGTGATGCACCCATGCACTTAAGAGGAAAATTGGGTTAAACAGGGCGCAATTTTCGAGACAAAAGGAGCTTTGAGGTAAGGGATTATTCTCTGCCTTAAAAGAGCCTAGAAACAAGTTTAGAAAGAAGAATTTGATGCTAATATAAGGAGAGGAATGATATGCAAGGCTATAGAGGTTGTTCTCACATGCATGGTGGAAGATGAAGAGTTTCAAGAATGTGAAAGGTTTCTTGCATGCAATAGTAAATGAACATTTGCAAGATGAATATCCAGCTAAAACACCATCAAAACACTATAAAACAAGTAATTGACAAAAAACAAAGTAAGATTTTATAGTGAAATGATAAAAAGAAGTATGGATTTGAGCATTGAAACTTACTTGTTGCACTGGATAATGAAGGGCTTGATGATTTTCTAGTTGTGTGCTTATATAAAATAATGATTCAGGAATGATTAGATGATTTTATTTTAAATATACCAACATGCAAAACTAACTCATGTATGAGTACCACTTTGTTGGATAGTTGGCATTGTATGGATGGCTAGTGGAATTGTATTGATGTCAACTGGGCTAGACTTGTTTGATATACTTGATATGTCAAGCTTAGGAGGAGTCCTATGGTTTTTGTAGTCTATTGTAGAGAATCATCATAGTAGCAAGTTTACTGGATAAGCCATAAAAAGATGTTTATGGTAGTTAGGAGGCCCAGACTTTGGAGGAGATTATGCCTCAAGAGATCAGCTCAAATACTCTTGGAATTAGGACAATTGGTTAGTACTCTGAAATATATTTCCAACGGTATTTAGAAGTCCATAAATGGCTTGTTAGATCAAAATTTATTGACTGTGGAAGTTAAGGTCTTGAAGTCCTTAGAAGGTCAAAATATTGGGGCATATAAAAGCATATCAGGACCTCAAGAGGACAAAATGTTTGAGGTTGTAGTCTCGGGGCTTTTGGAATGTAGTCCATTGGAAACTAGGATGATAGAGCCATAAGAACATGAAAATATGGAGAAAATGACACATTGGGACCTCAATGTAGGTGGATATCAGAATATCAGAAGGTCAAGGCCATCAAAACCTCGAAAATTCTTAACATTTGAATTTTGAGAAGTTACGATACATGGAGTTACTGATATTTTCAAAAGAACCGAGGGATGCAGAGCATGATTAACAGAGGTTTTCATTGCAAAACTAAGGCTTGATGAGACGCTTTCTCTCTCCTCTGGTAGGACACATGGCAACATGTGATTGGCCGTGAGGTGCTATAGTTGCAAATGACATCATCATGATGTGGCTACACAAAGGACACGTGGCAGCCATATTCGAAAAATCAGGTGGCCTAATGGGGCAAATCCAAGTGACACGTGTCGCCACTATGAAGGCGCCATGTGGAGATGATGACAAGAGCATGATGTCATCCAGTAAGTCAGAATTTCGGAGGTCAGAGTTATCGTAACTCTATTGTAATTAAAATTGGTAGAAGTTTCGATGCTAGGGGCTCTGATATTGTTTTCACTTGGTCATGAAGCTCATAGAACTAAGGACATAGAGTGAGACCTAACATCCAAGTGTCGTGGAGTATTTCAGAGGAAGGAAACATCAAAACTCCTTTATAAGTGTTTTTTTTTACAACATTGCGATGAAAGGAGCTTCAATGCGAATTGGCATGCGGTCACAAAGAGACGGATAGAACTAAGGGCACAGGGAATACCTTAGCACCTAAAAGTGTTGTGAATATGCCATGTGGGATATATTTTGGAGGCTGGATATTTTGGAATTCCTCCATAATTGAATTAAAAAGAAGTACTGATACAAGGAGCTATGATGTTATGGCACTTGGTCAAGGATACAAAAGGAACCAAGGGCGAAGAGCAGTCAACAAAGAAATATTAGCCCCGAGCATGATCTGAAGGCCTTAGCACATGAAAGATAAGATGTTGCTCACGGTTCATGTTCATCTGAAAAAACAACAAGGGGCTAAGCATGAAGGGGCTCAGAATCTCAGTACCTCGCAATTTTGTAACATCTCTTTTAACAAAAATGTTATGATATGGGAAGCCTAGATACTACTAAACAAAGGAGAATGAAGCCTCGATCACAACACATGGTCCTATGGTGTGTAAACAAAAAAGGGGCTAAAGGCATCTGGGTTGTGAGATATTGTAACTCTGTTTTAATAAAACTTACAATGAGTGGAGCTCTGATACAACACTGAGTGTATGCAGTTGGATGTGTCAACAACTGGATAAATTAGTGCATGAGAGTTGGTCATAGGGAAGAGCGTTGGGCCTGCCTTAAGCTGAGAAAGCTACCTCTGATCTTCATGTGCATGTATCAGTGTACTAAATGAAGAATAGAGAATCCATCCTAAGGTATTTTCAAGCTCTGAGAGCCATGAATAAGCATGGGAGAACTTGTTGAAGTGTGTAGTATTGATTGAGAATTAATTCACAACATGAAGAACAACACAGTGAGTTAGCAAAGCACTCAAGTGCCCATATTCAACATTTAATGAGGTAGAAGAATTGTAGCATCAAATGAAACAACAACATGGAGGAGCTACATAGAGGTACACTAGGGGAGCAAGGTAATAGGCAGGAAAGGACACATTGATCAATGTGAAACATATGAAAAAAACCAATGATTGCCATTGTGGTGGGTGGGGGAAGAGAGTATTGTTGCAAGTGCTGAAGAATGAGAGCAGATCAATTAGCCCAAGTGTTGAACTAGAGAAATGTGTTGCAAAGAGCATGTGGGATAAAACACAAAAGTTCAGAGGATATGGAGTTGTTGCATGAGGCCAAGAGAGACTGCGAAACAATGGAGGTTTGAGAGCAAAAGTTGATTCTGTAGTAAACCAGTTTGGTACTTTTATATAATTGTATGTGCCTCTGTTTTCAGTTTGAAAATTGTACGAAAAGTAGAACATTGGAAAGAGAAGGTGGTGGAATGCATTCATAAGAGGTTGGTTCCTATTAGCAAGCAGGTGTTTGCTATCCTAAGGGGTTCGGTGCCAAACCACATGACGACACATGGGGGCTTGAAATGAAAGTTAGCATAGGCTCCAAAATTGACGTACGAAAATTTTTTGGAGGGTCATTGTTGCAGTGACAATAGATCAATAGACTCTTATCTAGAGGGAAAAAAATTTTATTGGTAAAGTTTGTCCTAGAAAGAATTCTTGTGTAATGGACATCAATTATGGATGTACCTAAGGGCATACTGGAAAAAATTCGAATCTATTTTTCTTGATTCATGCGGTCAAGTGGGAGATAGAAGGGTATATTCTGTTAGTAAAGAGAACTACCATTTCCAAGCCAAAACTTCTTGAAGGTTGGGGCTTGAAAAATTTGTCGTTGTTTTGTCAATTATTAATTGTAAAAAGTCTCTAGTGTTTGTTAAATGAAAGAATGATGTGGGGAGGGAGAATGCAAGATAAACATTTTTGAGATAAATTAGTCATAAAATGGATAAGGGACCTACCAAAACATATTGTAAATGTATTATTTATTTGGAGGGTGATGGTGAAGGTTGTTCCACTGATAAAAAGTTGGGTTGCATGGAAACTTAGGAATGGATGAATGTTCAAATTGATCGAGAACCCTAGATCAGAACAAGGGACTGTTTCCTCCTCACAAGTGGTTTGATCTCTTCATTACATGATAGAGGTATATTCTATCTAAGATATGCTAAATCAAATCTTAATTAGAGAGTAGGATCAAGAGCATGGGGCTCATATATGGATATCCGCCTACATGGGGAGGAAGCAGTGCAATGGAATCAATACATAGATATTTTGGTTTCATCTCTTATTCATTTGGATTTAGACCGTGATGATATCCTTTCGTGGTCACACATTTTTCTCGCGGTAGTAATTAGCAAAGCTCATATATTCCTAAAAAATGAATGTAGATTTTAATGGAGAAAGGTAGTGGTGGTGGCGGGTTTTATGGAAACAAAATGGGCCTATGAAGGCTAATATTACCTTATGGCTTAATTTTATTGAAAAATGATTAACATGAGAAAATGGATTGAAAAGAGGTCGGTCGCCCCCCAAAAGATGTGAAATTTATAAATCTTAGGAGGAGACTGCTTTACTCCTTTTTGTCCATAACAATTTTTCTTTACAAGGTTGGAAGATGATCAAGACCCTTTTCAAGCCATCTGGTGTGTCCTGAAATAATCCTTCCTTAGCAATATGTGTCCTTGATTTGATTAATGATTCATCAATTAAAGAGCTACAGGTCCTTCTAGTGGCATTCATTAACTTTCTATGGTGGGATTTAAATCAAGCTATATTTCAAGATTATTATATTATGGCTGAGGTAGTTATAGGAACTATTGAAATTGCCTACAATATTTTCAAGAACATCCTGAAATGAAAGAAGGAAAAAATTCCAATTATGCATCCATTTCTCCCCCATACTCCTTGGGATTCTCTTAATGGAGAAAACTTGGAAAATCCCCCACACTATAGTGTTGGTGTTGTTATATTCTTTCATTATAACCATCATATGCTTCTTTCATATTCCCATGGTTTTGCTACAAACACGAAAACAAAACTTACAACTTTGTGAGCCTTGTTATATGTTGCCAATTTTAAAACCATTTGTAAGCTAAAAGTCATGGGAGAATCAAAGATTGTCATTCTTCAATTGGATAACAAGGTTTTCATTGAAGCCCCCTGTCTTGAACATATCCTATGGAATATCCATATAAAAATAAATAAGATGGAATGGTCTTATACCAATCATATCTTGAGGGAATTGAACTCAAAAGTAGATTAGCTTTCTAAAGAAGATCTATAATTGTCATCTTTTTACTTTGAAATCAATGAAATCCTACACGGTAAGGAAATTCATGTGAAGGAGTTCCATATTTAAATAAAGAAAGTTTTGAGATGAACAATTATCTTGATAGAGATGTTTAATTTTTGGAAATTATGGTCTATCCTTTTCATTTCTTTCTTCTTGAATCATTATCCAAATAAGATCAAGTTACAAACATGGTCCAATAATGTATATTTCACTTCACTATATAAATATAATTATTT
>APFE030044757.1:8995-31158 GCA_000404065.3 Pinus taeda | reverse complement strand
ATTAATTCAAAAAATAAAAAATAAATAACATTCTACCAGTATGATTTAAGGTGATAGAAAAATAAACTAATGGTAAAGATAACTTTCCTATATGATTTAGAGTGAATTAATGATATGCTTTTTTAGATATTCAAATACTAATAATAATTACATAGAGTATTAAAGTTTTATCATTCCTATCATAGGAAGGTGGTATATTCATTTAGTTTGTTGGTTGACCACCTATTAATCAATTATTTAACCAAAAATTAAATAACAATCCATAAGGTTGACAATATAAAGACATTAAATTTTATTTTATTTTTATATTTTAAATTTCATTTTTTTTTACACTGTGATTAGTTGATTTGTCTTGGGTCTTATTTTTTAACGATGGACATGTACCATGGATGACCATCAGTTGATAAATAGGATTGTATGCATTGTGGCAACATGGCAACAAAATATTTAAGAGCTAATCAACGTGGCAATAACGTTTAATGCTGGGGCATATGTGCACCTAGCCACAACATTTAACCTATAGTGATTGCTATATGCATCTGATGTCATGTGCATTTACATGTCAATCACCATACAAATAACCAAGAGCTGGACACCATTTAACTATTGTGTTTTATTCGACATATGACCTCACAAGATATGACATCATGTATGTTCGACATATGACGCCTTTCTTATTATCCCTACTGCATTATTGTGTTCATTTAGTGTATGATACGAATTTTAGTGTATGATACGAATTATACTTCATTGGATATGACATGTGCATAGGATGAGATTGGGTTTTAAGTGGCATTTAATGGATTATGTTTGTTGTGATATGCTCATATATGGTTTAATAATTTAATCACCGTGATTGAGGAATGGAACACCTTTCTCGAGGTATGCAGCACCATGTATAGTAGGATGTAAACCATGTATATTGCATATTGAAAATTAATGGGGAAGTATTAGTTTGATGAAAAGATAGGCGCTGAAAACAAATCTAGTTCTCTTGGCCACTACCTACGAGGGGATTATTAGCGGTTTTTTCCATTTTCATCAATTGAAAAGAGTAAGTAGGAGCTTCAAAATTGGTAGGATTAGTTGTTACATTGAAAATAAAAACCTACATTGTATTTGTTGAGTTTTGGAGCTTCATAATTGGTAAGCGGATATGTTAGCTTGCAGATAAAAACCTATGTTGTAGTCATTGCACTGGCTAGTAGTTCTTCAACTAGTTTTATTGAGTTTTTTTTTCTTTTTCTTTTTTTCGATGAAGCTTTTGAATATATATAATTTGTTTTGGTTAGAATTTTTCACTTCCATTAAAATAAATTTTAGTTAAATGAGTGTTGGTTGGCCACTATATGAAGAATTTGTGCTTGAAATTTAGGGTTTTTTTACATTGTGGTTAAATGAGTGTTGAATAAGTATTATTTCAATCTATACATATGATCTTACATATTCTGCATCAAACTAATAACTTACCTGTTGGTTTGCGGAGAGAAAACTACTTTATTTGGAGTGAGTCTTGACTTAATAGGAGCTTCAAAGCTATGGACTTGAACTGGTAGTTATTCAACCAACTTCATCTAGATTTGTAGCTTTTTTAGCATACACAAGAAAATGTATGGTTATGATATTCGTTTTAATAAATTTCATATGTGGATTTTTGGTGCTTGCATTTAGAGTCTTGAATGGAATATTTTCCATCATAAAATTTAGTTCTAAGTTAGGTGGCATTGTATTTTTATGTTTTTGTAGATGATTGTTTGTGTGGTTGTTGTTGTTAGACACTATTGTTCTATCTTTCTATGAGGAAATATAGAGTTTTTCCATTTCACTTTTCCTACTGAAGCTTGTAGATATATGTTACTTTTTTTTCTTTGAGTGTTGCACCTCAGAGGCCCATGTTCTTGAAGATATTGCATATTTTTTTTCTTGATTTGTTTCCTGTTCAAATGGAACATGAATTGTGATTGAAATTTAGGTTTTCTAGATATCATGTAAAGTTCCCATCATATTCTGTAATTTTGAAGATTTTACGTTCTGGAAAATTATGTTTCCATGATTACAGAAATTTGTTGTAAGAGAGTTAAACTTGGATTTACTGATGGTCTTGTAATGTATGGGAAACATTTTCCTAACATTTGGAATTCATGACATTGTTCGTTGGCCTTCTATGTGAGTTGACATCATAATGATGGCTAATGAAACAAATGATAGCAATTATTTTGTTTCTTATATGTGTGATAACGAATTGCAAAGAAGCAATGATGTTTTTCATTGCAATTGCAACTTTCATGTGTCACTTTCAAATTTCTATATCATGCTCTTCATTGGTATGAAAATCTCAAACAACATAGGTTACTCTACCAATCAACCTGAACTATAGAAATCATGTTAGTGAAGTATTTCTTAGTGTCCTCTAATCTCATCTTCCTCCTTCTTTAATCATATGTCATAAGTTAATAGTTTCACAGACATAAACTCATATGGAAAGGTGATTGTGTTCTTTTGTAGAGGTGCTTTGCAAATATGTGGGAACAACAAGATCAACTTAGTTTCACGTTCAATTATACTATCCTACTGAATCTATTTGATTGAGAATATGATCTCTTTCTATTGAAAATTTCCCAATCTTTCAAGAAAAAGAACATTGCATTTAGCTAGGAAATTTCAACAAAAAACTTTCACCAGAGAACTATAAAAATATGGTTGAAATAATTAATCTTGAGAATTACCAATTGAAAAAACAATGCAAAACTAATGCCAGTATTGATGATGTCTTGGACACCAATACTATTTTTAGGCTCGAATAATTTTCATGCACTCTAGGTGATTGTCTTTTCAATGCAATTGAAGTTCTTTTATATTTTTGTTTTCGTCAATCGAATTGAGAAATAACATAATAGACCACTTCTTCATGTGACTACAACAAGGTCACATAGAGGAAATATAATCATTTTATTATGAGATACCACCTAATTTCCTGTATCAACTTCATATAATTCATGATGTTGAAACATATCTACATAGAATGTGTGTTTCTACTTCAAATGGTCCTAGTGGAGATGAACAAGGACTATGGGGAGATACATTTTGCATATGTTGGCTAGCCAAATCATTGAATTTTCCAATAGGCATCTGGTTAGTCACCATAAAAAAGTTATTTTCTCTTCAATCCAAATGAAACTACAGAACCATTTCATATATTGTTCCATGATGCAAAACCTCTTAATGGTCACTATGAGCCATTTCTGTACAAAAAAATAGCCCAATGCATTGTAACATGGAATGAATACTTACCTCTTTTCTGTAAAGATCTAGAAATCTATTCTGAAATGATAAATGATAAAATGCATATCCAGGGAGTGCATAAAGGAACAAATGCTATATCCACTTTTGGAGATATCATGTTCTATGCACCTTGTAATTTGATAACACATGACTGACTTTGATGTTGAATCCTTAAGGCTTTACATTGTGAAGTCATTCTGTAATTCAATCATGTGAAATGTAGAAGACACATTGCGTTGTTTACACAAATATCTATCAAATGATGTGATAAAAAGTGAAAAAAAAGTTGCAGATTGATAAGGATACCTCATTAATATGGCAACGCCATATGATAATGGTAATATCGAAGGCGGGTCATTTTGTTTTCAACGAGAAAAAAAAAAAGTAAACATACAATAATGGTCCTTTGTAACTAGAAACATTGTCACTTTTTTCCCATGCAACTTTAGTTCAAATAAAATATAAAATATATTGTCATTTGAAATAGGTCCAATGCACACTTATTATGCACCTCTATCAATGGAAAGGCATAGAAATAGAAGAAGTGTGCAATGTCAAATGATGCCATTGGAAACAACCTCCTTGCACACACAACATAGACCTATGTTGACAAAGATTGAATAAAAAACAAAAGGATCAATGCCCATTAATTAAAGAAACTATTCTGTTTAGAAATAAAAAACCACAAAATGTCATGCAAACAAAACTTGCAAGGGAAACATCGTTACTTATCCAAGAAAAATTCGTTAACATTTTACATAATCAAGATAAAAGAAACACACAACAAGAAATTTCCAAGATGTCAAAAATTTTAGTTTTAAAATAATATGGCAAGCATGGGCCAAGAGTTGGAACAACGATGTGTAAATTTATCTAAAAATCATAGAAATTTGCACAAGAAAGTAATATGAAAAACTTGCAAAAGAGCACTTCAAAATGGAAAATTGACACAATTTGCTTCACTTGAGAAGATTAGGGGAAACAAACCATTGCCAATTGTAGCTACACTCTCAAAACTTAAAGAAAATCTTGTAGCATTAAGAATTTAATTTTCACAAATAATACAATGGGGCCACAAAATATCACAAATGGGCTTAACAAGATTTATTATCAATGTTCCTATCCAAATATAAATCGTTCAAACTGCATTGCCACAATCTATGGAAGACACAACAACAATTCTTGTTGCATTGAAAACATGACTAGTGTACAAAAATGCATTTCAAATAGGAAAATTTCACGTGCACAATGTCATGAAAGCATTGAAAGAATCGTATGTTCTTGGCACCTTTATAGATCTAAGAACATATGCATAAATAGAAATTTGGATAACATGTTACAATCAATTTATTTAAATGCTCTAATTGAAAATGTTGAAACAAATGAAACAAATAGTGATTCAGAGAGTGAAACAACAACTGAAACATTTGTGCGTGGATACATAGGGTCCCGATGAATCCATGATTTACAAGGCAAGTTGAGTGAACTTGCTCTTACTGAAGCGAAATGCCCCCTTGGAATTTTTAGACACAAATATGAAAACGAAATGAATTTCCCAACCCTTTTTGTTGGTGACCCAAGTGATAGTGACATTTTAGAAAGTTTTCACTACCAAAAAATAGCACAATGGGATTTAATGCACTATAGTGGTGATTTTTCTTATCACACAACTAGTTTGTTCTTCAAAACATTGTGAATAATAATTGAAAAATTACTTTCATGCATTTCAATAAGAATCAGAAAAGGGAAATTGATAGGAAGAAAGTTATTGGAAAATATGTTAAGTACAAACCATACTTGGAGAACCTTCTTAAAAGTGGCATTGGTTACATGGATTTCAAGCACATAATAACTTCTCTTGATTTCCTACAACAAATGAATAAAAATATATTTGTGATGATACATCAACAAGTCCCATGGAGTTTCGTTGTCACATTTACAAGTGTTGAACATCAATGGACTCCATTGGGCAACACATTGACCTAATCACATGACAAAGGGATAAAAACAAAACATATTGAAACAATAGAGTACTGTAACATTAACTATCTCATAAGAAATAATTTAGTAACTTATACTCGTTATTATAGGCATATGATCATTTCTTTAAAGAAAATGATATCTCAATATAAAAAGTTCTTTTGAGAGATAGTGGATTTCTACTTTGTAACTGAATTCCAAATACAGGAAGCGAACATGAACATGGGTTGTCATGGGTATAAAATGCACCAATATATGGATTCAATAGTAACAACGATATTGAAAACTTCATTGAAAATTATTTAACTTGTAACATAGACCACCCTGATCCAAAGCTTTCAAAATACATGAACAATATTATTAAAAAAGTTGTAAAAAGAGAAAAGGATCACATTATAGATACAATTTCCCAATGGCATCCATGAGAAGCATTAAATTTCTTGAACCAATTGTCTCCTTAGATGACACAATAAACAAAAAAGAAATATTGTTATATAGCATCTTGGAAAAGAAACAATATGATAGTAATAGTATTGTTGACCAATTTGTGGATGAATTACATTTAATCGAATCTGATTACATCCTAGCAATACAAAGTACATTGAAGAAACCAATGATTTTATTGGAATGAAAACCCTCTCACGTTTGGAACAATAGCTTTCCAAAGATATACAGTAACAATGGAATGCAAATATTGATGCCCAATTTGTCCTTAATGCATATGCAGTTGTATCATATTACACATATTACATGAAAAAAGTTGACAAATCAATGACATATGCATTGAAAAGAATACAAAGAGAACATGAAAGGAGAAAATTAAATGTTATTGAAATGATACGTTCATTTGGAAATGTGTTGCTTAATATCCAACATATCTCAGCTCAACAAGCAATCCATATAGCACTTTCTCTTTCGTTGAATCGTAGTTCATGAGAATGCACATTTATAACCACAATACCAATGGATAAATTCAAATTTATCCTCAAATCATCATTTATACTAAAACGGGAAGATGACAACTATGAAAATGTCATGTGTAATTCCATTATTGATTATTACATTGGTCGAGCTCATGTTATTAAGCATCTATGCCTTGCTGAATTTTCCTCAAGGTACAATAAAAATGGCACACCCATTTCAAAAAGGAAAAAACCAAAGGTGATATAGTTCATCAGATACAAAAAGCACATTGACTATGAAAACTATTGCAGAGAGAAGCTCTTGCTATATGTTCCATTTGAAAAAAGCGAAAGTAAATTGAAACAAAATTTGCTATCATGGGAAGATGCTTATATCTTACATGAAACACACAATAACAACAAATGAATCTAATTTCACATATAATGTCAACCCACTATGGGGTGATTTAGAAAATGCCATTGAAGAGATCAAAAATAAATCCATAGATCCCACTAATACCATGAATAAACACAAAACCACTAAACAACTTAGTGAAAAATATGATTTTGAAATAGACTTGCAATGTTCCCATCACCGTACACAAAAAGAGAATTAAATATCGGATTCCATTTGTCAGAGCATCCATTTTTGCTTGAAAATGTAGAATATCGTAAACTAAGAAGAATTCCCAATAGAAAACAATAAGAAATTCTCAAATACATTGTAATAAAAAAAAGTATGAACATAAACAAAGCATTTTATTTATTCCTATATGGAGCTAGAAAAGGAAAAATATTTATGGAAAAAGTAATATTCCAAATCCTCATGCATCTTTATGATGCACACCATTCAACTGATCCTTTGAAACCAAAGGGGTTGATACTAACATAGATAGTATAAGCCACATATAATGTAGTTGGTACACCAATCCAATCTGAATTGCTTATGCCTTTTAACAAGTCTTCCCCCACACTCCTTAGTAATGAAACATTAGATGCACTCAAAAAACTTTATGAGGAATTGAGGCTACTTTTCATTGGTGAGATTTCCTTGCTTGGAATTCGTTTCTTGTTTTGCATAGATGATTTCTTGAGAAACATTAAACATGTCCAAACAAATTTTTTTGGAAATGTTGATATCATATTTTGCGGTGATCTCTATCAAGCACAAACTATACAAGATTCCTTGATATTTAAAAAACATGTTATGAACAAACAATCATTCTAATATCAATTTTGGCAAGAAAATGCAAAGTGCTATGAATTTCATATTAAAATGTGCGAGATAAATGAGAAATTCATCTCAATATTGAATAGAATATGAACAAACATTCAAATAGAAAATGATTTGGCATATTTGAACATAAATTGTGTTAGACCCGCATCTATTGACCTCATTTTCCCCTATATATTCTAAAAAAACAAATGTGTCACTTTGCACAACCAGAAAATGTTATCATTGTTCCCAGTGATGAAATTGTCATCATTGCAATTGATCAAGAAAAAGAAAACCATGGTGATGTTCCTTCCCCTTTGCATACAACAAAATGTCCTTCACAGATAGTCATAAAATTAAATATGTTAATTGAAATCTACGCTAGAAATTATGATTCACATGATGGCCTTGTTAATGGAGCAGATGGAATCATTAAAGTCTATAAAAAAACAAATGAAATAAATCTCATATGGACCAATTTCTTCAATGCAAACATATGGCATCACCAAGATAGGAAATTAGCTCACTTATTTATTGAGGGAATTTACTAAGATTGGATCCCCATATTGCGAACGAAAAAATCATTATCACTACAAATACTAATAGGAAATATCAAAATACGAAAACAATTTCTTGTTCAACTAGCATGTGCATGAAAAATCCATAGATCACAAGGAGTCATACTAGACAACCTTTCAGTTTATCCCATAGGAATACATACTCATGGGTTAGTCTATACAAATTTTTCTCGTCTTAGGAATATGAAATCCATGTTCCTATTAAAACCTCTAAAGAAATAAAGTTTCAAACTTAAGAAAAAATAATAGCTGAAATGGACCATCTACGACAAACTGCAAAATGGGAGATAGATTACAATTATCAATCTTTTCATACACATTCATGCATATCATTTCTCTCTCTAAACACTCACAATCTAGAAACCTATATCAAAGATGTTTTCAATGAATATGATCTAATGGACATTGACATTTTGTGTTTACAAGAAACACATTTGAAACATGACATATTGCAACAAAACTTCAAAACCTTGAATTGCATATAAAGCCATTACAAATATGGATTACTCATATGTTTCAAACAAAAGATAAGAATTGTTGAACACATGCAGTTTGAACAACACAATGTATATGTCCTAATGGAAAATATCATTCTCCATGGAATGTAAATTGCAATTGATAATGTTTATGCAACACTCTATGCCATGTCGCCCAATCTATTAGATATTCTTGAAAAAAAATATAATATACCTTTTTCTAGACTAGTACTCATCGTAGGGGATTTCAATGTTAACATGCATCAAAGTAACAATAGAATAAAGACACTAAAAGACTATTTGCACAATCACAACCTCTATTTCCTTCTAGACACAAATTCCTATGCATCCGCATCGCTCATTGACCATGTATGGTTTAATATAATACAAAGTTATAAAATTTTCAAGCTAGATACATATTGGTTACATCATGACACAAATTTTTCCCATTGTGGACCATATACATGAAAATGAAACATAAAACATATTGTACGTTTCCCATATTTGCAATTAACATTTTTTTTTTCCCTTTTGTTGTCAATGAAACTTATGTACTTATTAATTTTCTTTTTCAAGTGTTCATTGCACTCATGTTCAAAAAATATTCTAATGAAATTTCCTTTCTACTATAGAGAAAAAATGGATTAAAGCTACAATGACATAAAACACAAAAGGAAAGTATCTACACATATTGTTTCTACTTCTCTTTCATTTGTCTTTTTCCATGTGTATAGACATTTTGTTCATACCATAATAAAAATATATATATATATATATATATTTAACCAAAGAAATATGGAATTGGTTTTGCATGTTTCCACTGTTTGTTATTGCATTTTTCTGCCCACTATCATTTGCAATGCAACAAGTACCCTGCAGATTTGAACATCAAAGAAATACAACATCATAACAACAACAAAAATTACAAAAAGAAGAAATAAGGCAAGTTAATATATGCCCATACCTTATTTGCATTTGTCACATTTGTAATATACACATTAGCATTGTTTCTTTTTAATCGAATCTATTTTTCTTGACACACCCAATATTTATGTGGAACCGAAAGGCATCATTAACCATTCCGATATAAATTGAAGAATTGAACATCCAAAAAACTCCAAAATTGTTCCATGGCGATGTCATGGTTGTCTACAATGTGTTCCTGGACAAAGCACAAAGAACTCACCAAATATTGTGTGCATATCTAACCAATTTGAAAGGACTGATGACAATCACATTGGTTGTTCCAAGTGAACTCATTGAAAAACACAGGAAAAAGATCTTGCTAAGAAAAGGAATTGCAGTCACAAATTTCTAGATTTTACCAAAAACAAACTATGACCATAGTGACTCTAACAATATTCTTTTCTTAGAAAATACAAGCACTGTAGAAAACATGGACCCAATTTGTACAAAATAGAAATTTATTCCCAATGAAACAATAAAAAAATTAGGAGAAAGCATAGAGACATTCTCAGTAGGTACAATTGCAGCACTTGTAACAGGAGCTCAAAACTTTGGCATCAACTATACATTACAAATTACAGATGGAAGTTTTGAAGATGATAAGGCAATGATGACATGATTGTCCTTGCATATTTCACCCTTGGATCTTATGAGTTTCAATTTATTATCTATATGCAATGAAAACAATAAGACTTTGGTACTCTATGTGATAGGTACAACTATTTGGAAAATTTGCACATCTTTATAGTGAAATGGAACATAAATGGAAAAATGGTGATATGACAATTATGCTCTTAAAAAACATAAAAAATAGAAAAGATCTCAAGGAGAAAAAATTATGTACAATGCACGCAAGATTCATCACACATTTGAACACTGAGATAAAGAAAGATATCAAAAAAGTAATTGAGAGACAAATCTAGGTAAATAGATATCAATAGTCCATTCACTGTACATGTTCACTTGTCTCTACAGTTAATTATATTTCAGTATATATTTTTTTATTATACTTCTTTTCTAGTAGGTGCAACGAACACTTGTGGTTGAAAATGCATACTCTACACCATTTGAACCTGTATGTGAACTTTGTAGTTGCCCAATATCACTATCTGCAATGATAGAAGATATGTCAATATTTTGCATTAAATTCGAACAAAAACCCCCTTTTCTCTACCTAAACTATATCAATTGCATTATAAGAACTCTTGATAAGAGCACCTTGTAATGTCTCCTTAGAAACAAACCAGTTCTAAAGAAACTACTGCCTAAATGATCTTAAATGCCTTATGAAGAATATCTTCAAAAAAAAAACCTATGATATATATGTTACACAATATCTAAATTCATGGTATCTTCACTTTAAATGTCGACAATGAAATTATGGAAGATGAAAATAGCAACAAGCAAAACAAAGCCAACCAAAGCTTCAACTAGCAACTTTGTCTTCTCTCATTAGGTATTATCCTCATTCTTTGACCTTGGGTTTTTACCCATATAACCAAATTCTCCATTTTTTTACTCATGCAACCATAATAAGAATTTTGTATTATTTTTCGCCTTGTGGCTTGTCAAAGTTCATAAACAATACTTTCATTATGTCTACACTATTAGGCTATTCTAGATCTTAAGCATCAATGATGAAAGCAGATTGAATATAAAAATGAATAGTTCCAAATTTTGTGTTTTCGCCTTGATCAAGAATGCAAATTATTTATTTGTTACTTTGTTCATCTACAAAGACATTTATACTTCAAAGGAATCTGTATTATGTTTCTAGAGTTTGAATAAATGAATGAGAAGAATTTTGTTGTTGTGGATACTAATATTAATATAAATATTTTTTTACCTTTTCTTTTGCATATATATTTTGCTAAGTTTCACTTATAATAGTTTTAATATTATATTATCACATAGGACATGCAAAAAATGGTTTGTTTCAAATTTTAATTATTGCGCTATGCTAGTCCTTTCAGTTGTCCAATAATGGTATCTTGGGGAAGTTGTAGCCCACTAAGTTGTTTTCATGAGGGGGGTTCGAAATCATTATGGAGTTTCTATGTCATAAATAATTTTCCTCCATACAACTTATTTCAGACACCCCCCCCCCCCCCCACGACATAAATGTTGAATGTACAAGGGCACCCGAAATGAATTATGTGTCGTTGATTTGAGCATGCCCATTCTTGTCATTCATATTATTAAGAGATTAGTATGAAAATCAAACGAAACAAATTTATTTATGCTATCACCAGAAAATGAAGTAATAATTTACATTTGTGCCTTCATGTTTATACTTTTATAAAACTAATCAAGTTATGAAATTAATATGAATTATGTTTGAATATTTAAAGGACGACCCACTTATATTTTTTTTAAACAACATATCACATGAAATTGATTGATAATTTTGGTTTCCTTAATTCTATGGTAATGTTGATGTGACTGAATGATTTCCATTTATCACCTAATTATTACTACCAATATCTTATTCATGAATTCAAATGCAATTGAAATATAAATGTAAATGTAAATTAAATGTAACTTGAATTAATTTCAAACACAATAATGACGCCTTCCACTTGGCGAACATCATGTATGCAATGTCTGGTCATCCTTCATGCACATGAATTCAATGATCACCCCACTCCCCATCTTTCCATATTAGCCCATGACATTATGACCTCTCTCTTGTTTTTCTCGACCACCACACTGCTCACAGTCTTCCTTTTTTTCACCACCTTCTCTATTCCTGCTACCATTGTAATCTATGTGCCTTTGCTTCATCCCTTCGACCCCAATTGCTTCAACACAAGTCATGAAACAAGTAGGGGACAATGTGTTGTGCATGGCAGAGGCAGAGATCACCCATCCACCTCCCTTGTTCCAAATGCATATTGAATCATGTATGACCATGTCATTTCAGCCTGCATTCACCATCAAGTTGTAGAATTGGAGGCTGAAGAAGCTCGTTGGGGTCGTAACACTCTTTGTTCACTTCGTAATAATCTTGCTCACTGCCTTTTTATGTAAAAATGAAACAAATCTCGATCCACCTACTTGATATCCAATATTTATGCCATCAATTCCCATGCCACCACCGCATTGCGACATCTCTCTCGTGATCTTGACATCAAACTCTCTTATGACATCCCCTCTTCCTCCTCCTCTCATCCCTCCATCTTCATCTTTCTACCCATTGTTTCAGCATCTCCTCCAATTGGTTTGGCTACTGGTAGTCATGCCTCCCTAGTTTGAGTTCAACAGGTTGTAGCAACACCTACGGAGAACAACCAATCAAGGGACTCAATGCTTTCTCCTCCTCGCCCAAGCCCTTATGGTTTTTACATCATCAAGGAGACTTTTGATAAAACATACATGGCCAACCCTCTTGGTGATGGATACAAGCACCAAAAACAAATCAGCATTCTCCCTAACTATCACATAGCTAACTAAGCACTTGCAAGTTTCCTCCTGGAATGGATTTTTTGATGTTTTGTTGTCACTTCAATGTCTATCTATTAGTGGATCGGTTGCACAGTAGAACTGTAGTTGTAAAGTTTGTAATATTAAGTTTAAACACTATTTTATTAACACATTACACAAGATTTGATCTAGAAACTTTGGAATGGTTTTCTGAATTCCTCCTCCAAGGGTAGAGAACCTCAATTGTTGATGGGTGATGAGCCCCCAGAATTATTTCCATGTACTTAATGTTAATTTCCATGTTAATATAATTTGAATCTTTGGCAAGAAACAAAAATTGAATTAATTTCTAGTGGAATTTGAATTAAAAGATAAAGTCGAATAATCTTTGAAAATTCGAAAGAATAGAATGAATGAAAAAATTCATCCATGCATTTTTCATCTTTCTCTATAAAGTATTTATTAGATTTAATATAGTTCCTATTGTTATAATAAGTTTGATTTAATTTAATGTATTTTTTTTTTTTATATTCATTAGGAGCAAATGCCATAAAATTAATCCAAAATGGAAATGCAAAATAACCAATTGTATTGAATAATATGTTATGTATTTGTCAAAATATCATATCAACTTTATTAAGCATTTTTTTAAAGCATACAATCCATAAAGCCATATGAACATGGTCTTAACAACACGTGTCTAATAATTTCAAAAGATTTATCCATGCATTTTGCATCTTTATCTATAAGGTATTTATTAGATTTAATATAGTCCTTGTTGTTAGAACAAATTTGATTTATAATTTAGTGTTTTTTAAATGTATATTCACTAGGATCCAATGCCATAAAATTAACCCAAATTGGAAATGCAAAATAACCAATTGTATTGAATAATATGTTATGGAGTTATCAAAATATTAGATCAAGTTCTTATGCATTTATTAAAGCATATAATCTGTAAAGCCAAATGCACATGGTATTAACAACATGTGCCTATTCATTTCTATGGATATATGGAACAAAAGGCAGTTACAAATCCTTCACTATTCCTAAATCCTACAATCAGTTATCCATATGTCTTTCACATCAACAAATCTTGAACACAATATCACCATTCGAATAAATTCCAAGATTTCACTAGTAAGTATTAGTTAAGAATGAAAATACGAAGAAACATCTTGAACACAATATCACCATTCGAATAAATTCCAAGATTTCACTAGTAAGTATTAGTTAAGAATGAAAATACGAAGAAACATAATAGCACTGGAAGATTGAGAAACCCCATTGGCTCTTGTAAATGCATAATATCTTGTTAAATAAAAAAATTAATAGAATATTAACTAAATATAATTGTACAAGATCTTGGACATGATCCCAATTTAGTGAAAAAAAATATTGTTCCTCCTCTAACTAGGGTAATTCAATAATTATAACTTTACCACTAGGAACTTATATATGATGAAAGAATATTGAATGTAGGGTTAGCTACAAATTGACATCCATTCATTAATTTCCTGGGAAAAATAAGTACATGTCATTAAGATGGCAATGCCTCCAGTTAATTACAAATGCTTTTCGTTATGGTGAATACTATATTACTCCACATTAGAGAAATTTTGAGGTGTTTCTCCTAAGGAATATTATAAAATCGTAGCAGAAATAATAAAATAAGATTAGATTACTTCATCAAGTTTTGGAGGGGAAAAATAAGAAAACTACTTTTTCAACTCATTTTTTCAACTTATCTCCTTATGATTTTGCTCAAATTTTGAGCAGGAGAACTAGTTGGATGTGGAATTTATTTTTTCATCCAAGGAGTAACCATGTTGCATACTTTAGATGGACCCTACTACATGAAAAATGTGAAATACATGAAAAAGCGTGATTGAAATCACATGTTTTCATATATTTCACATTTTTCATGTAGTAGGGTCCATAGAAAGTATGAAACATGAGTACTCATTGGATGCAAAATTAAATTCTAAATCCAACGAGTGCTCCGACTCTAAATTCAAGTAAAATCACATGGAGATAAGTTGAAAAATAGTTTTTTTTATTTTTTATTTTTTGAACTTTTTACACTTTTACTCCAAAAATGGTGAATCGTCCCCCACGGTTTACATCATCATATTGAATCCTATTGTTTATTATCAATTTTATTTTTTTGTACATTTTTGTTTTGAGGCCCATTTTCTACCTCAAAATTTCACTAATGACAAATTGACTATCATTTTGCTACCATAAATATTGGTATCTTCTCAAACTTTCTTTTCATGCAAAACCCATTTGGTTCCCTAAAAAATATATTGTGCAAATATGCTAAATGTTACATTAGAAATATTATTTAAAACCACAATGACACTAATAAGTCCACATACAATGACTCACAGTTGAATCTCATTATGACCTCTTTTTCAGATGGAAGCCAAAAAGAATTATTATTTCTTTAGAGCTTCCAATCAAAGTTGGAATTTCAAAATAGACTCGTCATCTATCAAATTTGACTATTTTCGCACCTACCTAACAAAACTAATGATCCCAAATATTAGCCGATAGTGTTTACACAATTTCCTTGTACCATTGACATAACAATGATAGTGATAAATTATGTATGGAGATAGCCATTATGCCATATTTAAATATGTAGACCTAAATCAACACCTTGGAAAGCCCCAACCAAGTAACCAAACATATGAATCAATAATTACAAGTGTAATACAAATGGTTGAAACACCAAAACCATAGTGAAAACCTATACATGACCAATAACACAATTATTTGTCAAATGAAAATGAAATTTGTCCACTTCATAAACAATCATTCGTGTAAATTGATATTCATAAACAATTGCACAAGAAAACAATAGTATCATATCCTTAAATGTTTCACAAATGTGCAATGATATTGTCAAATGTTTCAAAATGAATAATGTTTCATATCTTTAAGAATCTTATAAGAATGACTACCAAAAGTAGCACAAATCACAATATATGTATTCTTGTTTAATACATTTTGGTTAGTGACATAATTTTCAAAGTAACTAATGCAAATCCTAAAACTCAACTTATACCCAACTAGGTGTTGAAAATGGCAACAAGAAATGCTAAAAATAGAAGTGCTAAAAATAGCATTGCTAAAAATAGCAGTTTGGGTACAAGTGCTGGATTGAGCAACAGGGAATGAAAAATGGAAGTGCTAAAAATAGCATTCTATTTTTAGCAGTTCAGGATGGATTTCTATTTTAGTTAGTCCCTGGACTAAAAATAGGAAGTAAAATTCGAATTTGAACTTAACAGTTGTTTGAAAATAAATTAATTAATTCACTATGAGTTAATTAGTTGTGAAAAATCAAACATGAAGTCTATGTGAGGACATGCAATAGTTTATCTATTAATTGAGGAATTTTTCCATGAGTTAAAGAGATAAGGATGAGTTCTATATTGAGTAGTAATTAGTTGGCTCAGTTAACAGAGTCAAGTCCAATTAGATTGATTTAAACAGTTTGCTTAAATTAATGTGAGTTCAGTTAGTTAATGCATGCTTGCATATAACTGTTGCACTTCAGATAACTGAAGATTCTCTCATGAATAACTCATGCATGTAAGTTCAGACAAAGACCCAGTTGAGATCAAATAAGGGATAGTGTACTATCAGTTGGATGAAATTTTTCCTATAAAGGAAGCTCATCCATGGATGAGGATTTATCTCCTTCAGGACTGCGTAGTTGGATCAGAGGTTAGTGAGTGTGTGAAGAGGCCAATTCACACAAGTGGTTGCACTGGACCCTAATGAGAATTGCACAAAGAAATGGGAGACTTGGAGGGCAGACCAGAGGTTAGATAAAGGCCTTTAACTATCTATGATCATCAGAGGTATTGCAGAGAGAGCAGGGTAGCTTTTGAGCTAATTCTTTTTGTAATACTGGCTATATTGCCACTTGTATGATAATACAGAGTTGGGGTTTTAGGTTGAGGCTTTCCCCAGGTAAATTCTTCTGTGTTATGTGTGATTGATTTCTCCATATCAGTTATATGTGTTCTTATTGATGTTGCTCATGTTCGATTAAGCTTTCGCTGAATTGATTGTATAAGTAGATCATGTATTTTGCTTTAGTATATTGCATTATCAGGTGATCGACAAGTGGGAATTTCTACACTAGGGTAATTCAATACTTATAAGTTGACCACTGGGAACTTATATATGATGAAATAATATTGAATGTAGGCTTGGCTATAGGTTGACATATATTTATTAATTTCTGAGGAAAAAATCTCATCTTATCGAGAAATGATTATTAGCTTGTACCAACAAACTCCCCCATTGACATGAGATCATATTGTTGACTCCAGCTCACATAGTCCGTAGCATACATTTGACACAACTTTGACATCGATATAGCAAGGTATCAAATGAAGTAAAAGGACCTGTTATTAAGGATGAAGTTATTAAACATTTAGATTTAATAAGGACCTTCCATCCCATCATCCAACCACTAAAATAAATTATATAGAGGAAAATAATTATTTCCCTCAATAAGGGTGTTGATAATGTGATTTTATAATGCTATCCTAGATGGGAGAAATTCCCTTGTAATTTTCATTTCAAGAAGCTCTTGCCAATGGTCATTTAGGGTATGGTCAACCAAAGTAACTTTATAAGTATTTAAATATACTGATTTGAATTTGAAACTACTTGAAAAAGGTTTGCAAGGTATTCAATTCAGTAGTAAACATGTTTAAAAGATTCCCATGTCTTGCAGTAAAGAAACAAATGAAATTTTCAGTTGTTCATGATCCATTCAAGCATAGCAGAATTATTTCCTTTCACTATTTAACACATTAAAACGAATTTTTTCTACAAAATAAATCAACCACAGATGCAAAAGAAGTTGATGAAGCAGTTCACCCCTCCTGGGTTACGTCTGCTGGGCCCAAGGCTCCCAAATGGGCATGTCCTCGTTTTAATTAAATTCTCAAAATGAATTTACAGCTGAATAAAAGTCTCTATAGGTGAAATAGACTATAAAATCGGATTCAGAACACTTGAATCCTTCAGGGTTGACTGCTGGTTCACCTCCAATGGATACCTGCAACCTGATACAGTTCTCACAATACTGGGCCCTAGTGGCTCCTAGAACTTCCACGGCTCCAAAACCTGTTCAAATCACCTCTGATGGCTAAACGACCTATGCCAATGGCTTCCAAACGTCCAAAATACCCAAAATCAAAAAACAAATCATCCAAAACTGCCTTTCCTAGCCAAAGTTATGGCCATTTAATGATTCCCTCCAGTTTAGCCTAAAAGAACTCCAGCTAATTGTACTTGGAGCCAGTTAACCCCGCCAATTATGGCGGGACCACCCAAATTTGGCAGTCCGCCAAGAATCCCCCCAACTATAACTGTAGTTAATTAATGGCTAACTCCGACGGTTTAGGGATAAGCCCTTGGTTCCTGGGCGGAGGTCGTATGGAGGCGGGGCTAGCCCCTTTTATTCCCGCCCAAAATCCAATTTAAACTTTAAATAGAAAATGTTTCGTTTAACTTTCAACGAATGCTGTCGTGGCCCAACGGTAAGCCGTAGGGCTAATAAACAGCAGGTCGGGGGTTCAAATCACAACCCCACCGAAAATTTTGACATGCGCCCAATACCTGTTGCTAACGTCATCCTGGGGCACGTGGCGGCCTTTGGGATTGCCACGTGGCAGCTTCTGATTTTTCGGTCCAAAAGGAATATTCCATGGAATATTCCCATGAATATTCTGTGGAATATTCCTTTTTTAATTCTTTTTTTGAAAATTCAAAATTTAAAGGTTATTGGGCAATTTTGTTTTTGACGTAACTTTCACATACGGTGACCATTTTTCGAACCATTTGTGGCACCGAAATCGGGAGGAAAAGCTCCATCTGGTCATTCAGGTTCGAGCCAATTTTGAGCACTTTCAATTTTGAGCATTTTACGACACTTGGGACATGAGCCCCTGATCACGCCTCCCCATTGGGAAGCTTTTGGACACCAAAAGCCTTCAACTACCTATTAAAGAGGTGAGGGTACAGTGCCCTCACTCTGTCCACCTCCATCCACTTTGCCTTGTTCGGTTTGCTGCCTTTGAAACCAACCCGAACATAATCTACATTGCCCCTCCTTGAAGTGTGTGTCCTTTTGTCAAGGATTGTATCTTCTTTCATCTCATCTAAGAATTCTGGCGAGAAATCTTCTATAGATGGCAGCTGAACAGCGCTTTCATGATCAGCGATCAAAGGAGGTTCATACAAACGTAAGTTCTACACATTAACAACAGAATACATTTGCATGTAGGAAGGCAAATCTAATTGAAAAGCATTATTTCCAGCCTTCTTGAGGACTTTGAATGGACCATAACGAATAGGCTTCAGCTTTTTACCCTGTCCTTGCATCCTTTCCTTACTAATGTACAGCCATACCTCATCCCCTTCTTGAAACTTGTGATCGACTCTATGCTTGTCGTGTCTTTCCTTGTACTTGCCTTGACTCTTCTCAAGCTGTTCTTGAATTCGCTGATGTATTTGCTGAATTCTCTCAATGAATGAATGAGCTTTGTCAATATCATTATGTCCCTCAATGGAAACATCTTTCTCAAGAATGAAATCAAGAGGCGATTTTGGCAAGTAACCAAAACAAGCTTCAAATGGTGAGGTGTTTGTGGAAGAGTGCTTGGCACGGTTGTAAGCATGTTGTATGTAGTGCAAATGTTCATCCCAAAGCTTTGGATTCTTGCTACAATACCCTCTCAAGAGGTGCACAATGGTTCTGTTCACAACTTCTGTTTGTCCATCTGTTTAAGGATGGAAAGCAGTACTTTTCTTCAACTTTGTGTCCATCATCTCCCATAGGTTGGACCAAAAATTCTCCACAAATCTCGAATCCCTGTCACTAATAATGGAAGTAGGAAAACCAAAGTGAATCCATACATGATGAAAAAATAATTTAGCAGTTTGTTTAGCAGTTATAGTTTTCTTACAAGGCATAAGTATACACATTTTGCTTAAATGATCAACTACTACATATAAATAATCATGATGATTTCTAGATTTTGGCAAACCTCCTACAAAATCCATAGAGATGCTCTCCCATGGTCTAGAAGGTACCGGAAAAGGAGTATACAAGCCAAGCTTCCTATTACTATGCTTGCTTGTAGCACATAATGAACAACCTCTTATGAACGTTGAAACAAAATCTACCATGCGCGGCCAATAGCAATACCTCTGTAGATGTGCAACTATTTTGCTTACACCAAAATGGCCAGCAATAAGAGAAGAATGAGCTTCTCTTATGACATTTATTCTCTCCCCCTGTGGTATACACAACTTTCCCAAATGAAACAGTAAATTGTTATGCATGTGATAGTCATTTTCCTCTACATGATTCCCTTTACTCAAGCTAGCATACACATCTTTAAAGTCATCATCAGATGCATACTGTTCTATGTAACTGTCATGTACAATGGAATCATTGTTAAGTAAAGTAACAACACCAATAATAGGTCTTGAAAGCATATCAGCAACTTTATTCAGAGTACCTTTCTTGTACCTTATTACCAAATGGAACTGTTGCAAGAAGCCCATCCATCTAAAGTGTCCGGACTGTTGTAACTTGCTTTGTGATTGCAAGTACTGTAAGGGCTGATGGTCGGTATGTATAACAGTTTCTTTGCCCATCAAATAGTGTTTCCACTTTTTGACGCTTTGAACCAATGCATACAACTCCTTATCATAGGTAGGATAATTTACAACAGCACCATTAAAAGTTTCTGAATGAAAAGCAATAGGCTTACCATGCTGTAGAAGAATTACACCCATGGCATAATCACTAGCATCGATTTGTATCTCAAATGGTTGTCTCAAATCCAGTAATGCAAGGACCGGAGCTGAACTAATCTTCTCTTTCAAAGATTCGAAAGCTTTTTGCTTCTTGCCTCCCCATTGGAAAGCATGCTTCACACTTGTCACTGCATGCATAGGAGCTGCTATAGAAGAGAAGTTAGAGATGAACTTCCTCCAATATTGAGCTGCACCCAAAAAACTTCTTACCTTTGTAATGGATTTGGGAGTAGGCCACTTCACAATAGCCTCAATCTTAGCAAGATCAATTCTCAAAGCACCTCCTACTATGTGTCCCAAATAAACCAAAGAAGTCTTTCCAAATTTACACTTTGACATTTTAAGAAATAACTGATTCTTCCTCAAAACATCAAGTACTTTCCTAACATGCATGACATGATCTTCTCTAGACTTGCTGAAAATTAAGATGTCATCTAAGTAGAAAATAACGAAATCATCAAGAAAAGGACGCAAGACATCATCCATTACCCACATGAAAGTTGCAGGTGCATTGCACAAACCAAACGGCATCACAAGCCATTCAAAGAGTCCTTGTTTGGTTTTAAACGATGTCTTCCAAATGTCACTTTCTTCAATTCTTACTTGATGATATCCACTGCGCAAGTCTAACTTAGTGAAATATCGAGCATCTTTCAGCTGGTCTAGAAAATCATATATCCTTGGGAGTGGGTAATGATTCTTTATCGTTATCTTGTTCAGGGCCCTGAAATCAACACACATACGCCAAGTGCCATCTTTCTTTGGAATCAGTACAATTGGTGACCCACATGGCGAAGTACTTGGCCTTATGAAACCCTTGTCCAACAAGTCCTTGATTTGCTTCTTTATTTCAGCATTCTCCATAATAGACATGCGGTACATGACTATGTTTGGAAGAGGACAATCTGGATGCAAATGGATTTCATGATGAATCTCCCTCTTAGGAGGCAAACCTGTTGGCTTCTGAAATATCTCATGATATGCATCAACTACATCATACAGATCTGATTTAAGTTTTGGATCACAATTATCAAATGACTCATGATTCACATCAACCTTGGGCTTAATCATAAGAAGAACAAAATTCTTACTTGAATTGACCAGCCTTTTTACCTGTCCTGCATTCACCATCACTATATTTATCTTCTTGCGATGAGCTCTAACAACGAACTCCTTGCCGTCTTTGAAAAGATGATATTTCTTTTCATGGCGATGAAAGATAGCTTTCCTGTCAAACAAGTAAGGACTTCCCGAAACAATTCCTGCTATATCAAAAGGCACCACATCAAGTTCAACTGTGTCAATAAAATGTGCAGTAATTGCAAAGCGCAATGTGCACTTTCTTGAAACTTGTAAATTTGCATCCTTGCAAATCCATCCAAGTGGATATGGCTTTGAATGTGGAACGGTCTCAAGTTTAAGCTGCTTGACCAAGTCTTCTGATATAAGGTTTGCTTGTGACCCACTATCAAAAAGTGTG